>PVJI01006541.1:0-85410 GCA_004026765.1 Micronycteris hirsuta | reverse complement strand
ACCAGTAATAAATACTTTAGGCTTTGTAGGACACTTGTGGTCATTTCTTCTTCTTTAGAAAATATCTCTTTAAAGATGTAAAACCGTTCTTAGCTGTGGGCCACACAGAAACAAGCTGTGGGCTAGATTTGGCCCACAGGGTAATGTAAAGCCATTAAGTTTTGGGAAAAGTTGGTTACACAGGAAAAGCTAATTAGTACAAGAAGAAATATAAGTGTTTACCAAATGCATTCATACAATTCATTTTTCTTCATTATTAGATTCACAGCAATTTCAGGGCCTGCCATTTCTTCTACTCAAAATGTATCTCTTCAACTGAACAAATTCCTGCTTTCAGTTTGGTATGAAAATCTTTGTCAAATTCCCTTCTTAAGATAAGAGTAATTTCTATTGATTGCTCACTTTTGTATCATATTTCACGTTAATTTTTATATTAATATTTTTCAACTCCTGTGAGAAAGGAAATTAAAGGTGGCAAAATAAAATACTCTTCATATATGCCTATCCAGATCAGAAGTCTGTAATTTCTCATCTTTTTCACTTAAATATTCTAAAATATCTTTCCAACCAGCAGTTAAGATATATCTTTGAGGCCAACCAACATTTTAAGTACATTTTTGCAGTTTGTTTATGTTTGTGTTATTTTCCTAATTCCTGAAAAATATAATTTAGAATTCTTAAAAAGTCATTGCATATGTGTTTTAAGCCTGAATCCTTCTACACAGTTGTTGATTAGAAAAATGTTCTATAGACTACCTCCTTGCTGTATGCATTTTTTAACCATTTTTTTAAATTACTTTATTGTTGTTCAATTACAGTTGTCTGCATCCTCTCCCCTCCCCCACCCCCTCCAAACCCGCCTCCCTCCCCTGATTCCACCCTCCCCCTTGGCTCTGTCCATGTGTCCTCTATAGTGGTTCCTGAAAACCCTTCTCCCCATAGTCCCCTCCCCACTCCCCTCTGGCTATTAGATTGTTCTTAATTTCAATGTCTCTGGTTATGTTTTTCTTGCTTTTTTCTTTTGTTGATTATGTTCCAGTTAAAGGTGAGATCATATGGCATTTGTCCCTCACTGCCTGGCTTTTATTTCTCTTAGCATATGCTCTCCTGTTCCATCCATGCTGTTGCAAAGGGTATAAGCTCCTTCCTCTCTACTGAGTAGAATTCCATTGTGTAAATGTATCATAGTTTCTTGATCCACTCATTTGCTGATGAGCACTTAAGTTGCTTCTAGCACTTGGCTGTTGTAAATTGTGCTGCTATGAACATTGGGGTGCATAGGTTCTTTTGGATTGATGTTTCAGGGCTCTTAGGGTATAATCCCAGCAGCGGAATTGCTGGGTCAAAAGGCCATTTCATTTTTAGTTTTCTGAGGAAATTCCATACTGTTTTCCACAGTGGCTGCACTAGTCTGCATTCCCACCAGCAATGCACTAGGGTTTCCTTTTCTCCACAGCCTCTCCAACAGTTATCTGTTGCTTTGTTGATGATGGACACTCTGACCGGTGTGAGGTGTTGTCTCATTGTGGTTTTAATTTGTGTCTCTCTCTGATGGCTAGTGATGCTGAATATCTTTTCATATGTCTTTGGGCCCTCTGTATGTCCTCCTTGGAGAAATGTCTGTTCAAGCCTTTCGCCCATTTTTTAATTGGGTTTTTTGTCTTCCTGGAGTGGAGTAGTATGAGTTCTTTATATATTTTGGAGATCAAACCCTTGTCCGAGGTATCATTGGCAAGTATGTTTTCCCATTCAGTTGGTTCTCTTTTTATTTTTAATATTGTTTTCTTTAACTGTGCAGAAGCTTTTTATTTTGATGAGGTCCAATTTGTTTATTCTTTCCTTTATGTCCCTTGCTCTAGAGGACATATCAGTGAAGATGCTGATGCGTGGAATGTCTGAGATTTTCCTACCAACGTTTTCCTCTAGGACTTTCATGGTGTCACAACTTATATTTAAGTCTTTTATCCACCTTGAATTTATTTTTGTGTATGGTGTAAGTTGTTGCTCAATTTTCATTTTTTTGCATGTAGCTGTCCTGCTGTATGCATTTTAAACCTTGTTTCTCCACCACTAGGGTGTGCCAGGCATGGGAAGACATGGTAACAGTACTTTGATAGTGCTTCTGGCCCACACATTCATATTTCCATGACAAGCGGAGAGACACAGTGGGCAGTAGACTATTCCCAGAGGACATTTCTAAGCTTGGACAGTAGCACTAACTTAACCATACATGAAGTTCACTGCCTCTAACATAAATATATTCTTGAAATCCATTATATGTCTCCCAAATTGAACTTTCACTTATTCATAATCCAAAAATTCTCATGGCCACTCCAAACCCACCTAGCAAGGTAGCAGTGCAATGGAGGGAAAATCAGAATAGAATGAGACAGTAGTCTTAACCAATTACAGTTAAAATGTCTTTCCTCTCAAACTTAAAAAAAATATGAGCATGTGAACACACTACTAGGAATCTTTCCAGGGACCATGCTCATGCAAGTGAGGGGGCTTGAAACTTCAGTGTTATTAACTTTTCTATAAATCTACCTCTGTAACTTTGAGATCATTTTAATCACATTAGAGGAAGCAACCATGAGCTCAAGGGGGTGGGAGACACTTATTGACCAAATCCATTAAGAGATTTTATCCATAAAAATGGTAGTCTTTACCCTGAGTTTTCAAGTAGTTAGAGTATTTTTAGCATAAGTTCACTATACATATAAGCACCACAGTCTCTATGTCAAACATTTTCAAGTACAGCTTAATATTTCCATGTAATTTTTCTACCTTTAATATAAGATAAGCCACATTTTAAATTTTAAAGCACTCACTTTTTTTTTGTTTTTCAATTATAGTTTACTTATAATGTTATTTTGTATTGGTTTCAGGTATACAGCATAGCGGTTAGACAATCACATACTCTACGAAGTGTTCTCCTTGATATTTCCAGTCCCCACCTGGCACCATACGCAGTTATTACAATATTATTAACTATATTCCCTATGCTGTACTTTGCATCCTTGTTATATTTTGTAACTACTCACTTGTACTTCTTAGTCCCTTCACCTTTTTCATCCACTTCTCCAAACCCCTCTCCTTTAGCAACCACCTGTCCATGCTCTGTGTCTATGAGTGTGTTTCACCTTTGTTTGTTCATACAGTATTTGTCCTTCTCTGACTGATTTATTTCACTGAGCATAACACCCTCTAGGTCTGTCCATGCCATTATAAATTTTATAATTTTGTTCATTTTATGGGAAAGTAATATTCCATTGTATGTATGTACCACATCTTCTTTATCAAATCATCTATTGATGGACACTTGGGTTGCTTCCATAGCTTGGCTATCATAAGTAACACTGCAGTGAACACAGGGGAGCAAATATTCTTAGAATTAGTGTTTTGGGTTTCTTCAGATATGTACCCAGAAGTAGATATGCACCCAGTAGTATCACTGTGTCATAAAGCAGTTCTATTTTTAATATTGGGAGGAACTTCCATACTGTTTACCACAGTGGCTGCATCAGTCTGCATTCCAACCAACAGTGCACAAGGGTTCCCCTTTCTCCACATCCTTGCCAACACTTGCCATTTGTTGATTTATTGATGATAGCCATTTTGACAGGTACAAGGTGATATCTCATTGTGGTTTTAATTTGCATTTCTCTGATGATTAGTGATGTTGAGCATCTTTTCAGCATTCACTTAAAAAATTTGCTTTCTCTAAACGAGACATCCGTGGAGTCTCATTCATCAACCGTCTGTTTGTAACATCAGTCATAGTTGATACAAAGGGTTAGAGCTTTGTAAAATTATTCCCACAATGTAAATGTTATTACTTACCAAAAACTCGTTATTGGTCAGCAATGTCAAAATGCTTCCCCTTAGTCAGGTTAATTTAAAATAGTGTTGTGGTTTGGGAAAAAAAGTAAGTTTCCATGAGATTTTCCTTATCTCTGTTTCCCATCTGGCTTGCTGTTATAAACATTTAATCCACTGTTTGCTGCCAATGGTTCCCAGAAAGCCTTATAATTGCTTGGAATTTGTATGAACAGTTCCAGTCTGGTGCACAATTAGGGATGCGCTATAAAATTTTCATTGCTCGATTTACTTGAAATTATAACATGGATAGGGAACAGTAACACTCATAGTTGTAGACTATAAAAATGATTACTAGAAATTTGCAAATAATAATAACAATAGATAAAAATTTTGATTTGTGGTTATAAGCCCCAAATGAAGAAATTTCAATCCAAGCATAGACCTAGAATATTTAATAAGAAACTTTATATGTGAAAAAAGTGAAAAAGGCCTAGAAGCTTGAGCATTCACAGGGTTCAGGAGAAAAAGAGAAAAGGAGAGCTCACCACTCTGAGCTTTCTCGTGGAAAAAGGCTTTAACATAAATATTCATTGATTCTGATAAGAAGTGGTCTTTTTTTGGTCCTCCAGACCTAAGGAAACAGAGAGATATGTAAGTCGTGACAAAAAGAAATTGTTATCAATGTTCTGCCAAGATTTGGCAAATTAATCCAATTGGCATATTTTATCTCTGAAATAAGCTAATTGTTCAAAGCCTTTCTGAAGGACTTCTAGTTGTGCTGTGGACTATAATTTCTACTCCTTCTACATTTCTTCAGGCTCCTAAATTGCTCTACCATTGGCCATGCCATTAGAGCATACACATTAAGTTTAGTGAATGGTAGTTGGTCTGTGCCAGTTAGTGTCTGTGAGTGTTTGTATGTGCCAACATCTAATTGAAATGTATTTGGTCCCATGCTTGCACTTCAAATGTTTCAGCTCTATGGGCATATAAAATTCAAAGAATAACACTGCTGGGCTCTTGGCCTAAAAATGCATGTGTGCAGAGAAGCCAGGTGAAATGTAGATAATTCAAATAGTAGTAAATTAGGATTTCTGAAACCCTCTTGCTATGGAAGACTTACTGTGAGAAGACCAATAAACAGAGTGAGAAAAATGCATCAGCTGTTCAGAGTCTGTTGGAGTAGAGAAAACAATGTTACAGCAACTCAATATGAAATCCAGAAGTATGATCTATCTATCTGTCTATCTATCCATTCATCTATGACCTAGCTACCTATTTGCCTTACCTACCTGTCTACCTACCCTCCTACTTAGTATAGAGAGAGATATTCAGCAGCTCTACCTCTACCAGCCCATCTGCAGGGGAGAGGACACAGGGGAGACAAGCTGACCTGTCGCAGAAATGAAGAGCTCCAGTGTGAGGTGACCCTGAAATTGTAACAGAACCTGAAAGAACACGGTAGTCACATTTGGACTCAAGAAGTCATTCAAACCCCAAATGTCCAAAACTCTAAGAATTGAAGATGCAGCAAATGTTTCCTGAACTCTGTGCAAAGTTTAAATGCTACTGTTCATAGATTTTGACACTTCTGATCCATTAACTATGATTCTATTGCTTGGTCTTCCACGGATATTTGCTCACCCAGACCCACGCCTTGTGCTCACCAACACGGAGAGTTTGATGTCATCTTACTGTTGGAGTACCAGTGGCACAGTCGAAGACAATGCTACTCTGATTTTAGGATCTGAAATGGCATGATTTTCTCTCTTAGTGAATTTAAATAATAAAGGCAGATTCCCACGGTTCTGACCCTGCTATCAAACATTTGATATTAAACAATCCACGGCAAGACTTTGCAATCTTGTGAGCCTCATAGCGTTCATCAGAAAATTGGGCCTCATAGCTCTTGCCCACCATATACATTATTTTGACAATGAAATTAGATAATGATTTTTTCCTAGTACTGTTTTCTCTCCAGATTAGTTGTACAAAAAAGTATATAGATAACAACTTCCATCTTTCTTTTTTTAAAAATTTAACCATGTGCTTTGATGTCAGATAATTCTGTCAGCAATATATAACTATGACACGAAATCTCTTAGAGTCTCGTCTTTCTCATAAGAAAAAAATAGTAAAAATAGTAATTACATTGAAGGTTGTTAGAATTGTTAAACAAGATTTTCTATGTGTATAACTATGCATATATATGTATACCTACATATATACACATATCTTCACATGTTTATATATATACTTTATACAGTTAGGCAGTATGCTGCTTAATAAATAGTAATTATTACTGATTTACTTATATGCATAATATTGTAAACATTCAAGGTAGCAACGTGTTTAAAGAGAATATACGTTTTTGAATGGTCCAGGATAAAATATTTCTTATCTTTGGAAAAAAATGTTTTTCCATATATTATTCAGAAAATTTGTTGTAGCTGTAAAGATGTATCTAAAAAATTTGGCTCACATCAAAAGTTAACAATCTTAGAAAATAGTGTCACGTACAGTGCACACAATCAGATCCAAAATCTGGAGATAATTTTTAATTGTCTTTTCACCCTGGAAAACAGATTCAAAAAGCCTTAAACTTCTACTCCTGGTGAGGCAAGTGTGGCCACCACCAGAAGTATGAGCCTCACCTATGAGAATAACTGCATGCTTCCCATTTTCCTTTCCTTCTCTCCGTTCCTCGTGAACCCACTGGACTGCCAGTTTGTAAGAAAGCTAAACTGCAAGAACCCACAAAAAAATGTCTTAAATCCCTTCGTATAAAGCCCTCAAAATGTACTTGGAGATGAAGATAACCACAGAATAAGAACAACATTTTGAAGTTTCTCAAGCCAAAACTGTCCACAAAAAGGACTGATTGTGAAGGTATTCTAAATGTTCCCTCTCAAGTTTCCTCTTTGAAGGAAAAGAAACTATATCTAGGCTGTGGCTTCAGAAAGCCCAAGAGTTTTCTTGCATTGCAAAAAGTTCTCCAAGAAGCACTTCTGAACTATGGCTGTCTGTATTGAAAGGTGGTGTCTCTGACTTTAAATGTGAAGTGTATCCAGTGTTAGATGGATTTAGTCATTAATTCTTCCTCTTTGAAAATGTAGGAGAAGTCTAAAATAACAGCATGGCATCTGTCTCCTAGAGAAAGAAACCTGCCTGTACAATCGCCCCATAGAAGCTTTCTATTAGCACTTGTGAATTTATTGCCCTGGGGAATAACACAGAGAAATCACTGAAAGGATTTTGGAATGACTCTGCCTAAGTATCCTGGGAACTATTGCTGGGTCCCTTACAGTCTGCACTTGATCTCTATTACCAATTTCTGACCTTAAGCAAGCTACTGAACCTTCCTGTAACTTAGCTTTCTCAACTATAGAACAGGCCCCGTAATATTTGTAACTTAACTCCCCAAATAGAATGTTGTAGGGACGAATGAGCCAATGTTTCTAAGATGCTTAGAGGTCTAGGGTGAAAGTGTGGTGAAATGTGGAGCACAAAGGTAAGTCCTGATCTGTCTCGTGTATATCTGACCAATGGATACTAGTCATATGATTTGGATCCATTGTAGACAGCATCTGAACAGCAGTCTACTCCAGCTACTGAAAACTGTGTTTAGCCTGGCCAATGAGTTTGAATGTACAGGGTCACTGCAACTCACTTTTTGAGTCTGCGTTCTTCATTCCTATCCTAAATTGGCTCAGGCTACTCTTATTTCCACTGCATCCCTCTACTATATATTGTTCCTCAGTTTTAAAATACCAAATACCCTTCCTCTTTCATTCTTTGCTTTTGACATCATTTTATTATACAGTTGTCCCCTGATATTTAAAAAAAAAAGATTAAGTGCTGTTAAGTATATGCACTTTTAAATGTCACTTAAAAATGTAAACTCAGAAATGAGAATGAGGGAAATCAATGGGATTAAATAGTATTAAAGGTCAATGCTATTTAACCCACATTACGTTAGTTTGATCCTTAGAAGAAATGTTGATGACAATCACTAGAGCAAGTTAGGAAGTTATTTTAATGCTAATGCCTGTTTATAGGCTTTTAGGATAAAAGTATATTCGTTGGCTTCCTGTCTTAGTAACATCCTGAGATAGTCTTATTTGAAATCTCCTCTTTAATCAACAGTAACCGCAGTACCTCGCTCTCTTTCCTTAGCACACACTTTTGCCGCCCTCTTGCCTGCTTGTGCCCCAACACAAGCACACAGACATGCTCATGGAAACAGTTATTATCCAAGGACATGTTATTGAAATTGAACATATAGAGGATCATGTCAAGATATAGATGCTAAGTAGTACCATTGCTGGTAGGTCCTCCCTTCCTAGCTATCTCACTGTCCCTAAAATTGCCAGATTACTCACCCTCTTAGGTAAGAAACTGAAGATTGTCAAGATGCAAACATTTATAAACATGTCAATGCTCATATCTCGGAGTTCAAAAGAATGCAAAATGATACAGGTTAGTTTTGATAAAGAGGAACAGGAGATACATGCCTGTTAATTGGGATGATGCTAAGCTGAGGATGTCAGAGGGGACATAAGTGTAGAAGAGGGGGCTTCCTGGCAATAAATTAATAACAAGATAGCACTGGGTATACAAAGATGGTGGTGGAAGTCCAAAGACACGTTGGAGAGCTCTAACACCATGATGATAGTACTCAGTATTGTCACGTGCGCAGCAGGTGAAGGAAGTACAAATGTTCTGTGTGTTAAAGAAATGACTCAAAGGGATCATAACGATGACTTTCAAATACCTGGAAAGATTCTTTGGATGAGATATTAATATGAGGCCCCAGGAAGAAGAGCCAGGAACAATAGTTGAATCTTTCTCATGATGATCCATTTCTTCCTACATCAGCGTTTTTGACTTTTAAAAATTGCCTTTTTGTTTACACGAATATTTGTTGATTGAATTTGTTTTGTCTTTATAAGCCTATTCTAAGTGCAGTTTTTGTAAAGGAATCAATACAGATATTTGTTTGGACGCAAGTTTGTTAATAGCACAGGTTTCAAAGTAGTTTCATGTTTTTTCCATGTCAAATTTTCAAAACTTTGGCTATTTAAATACCAACTTCATGATTTTTGGCCTATCTGTACACTATTGCAGTATCACTAATATTTTATTTAAGGAAACTAACTTAATTTACTTAAATTTGTATTAAAATAAAATTAAACATCACTATTAGAATTTATATATATACACACACACACACATACATATACTTACTGAAAGTAGAAAGTAAGTACACATATAATTGTAATAAAAATAAACCAGTGATATGTTTTGCCTGCTAGAATTTTGAACGTGGAACTGTTTTCTTTTGTTAAAATGGTTAATTAGCCCTGGCTTGTGTGGCTGAATTGGTTGGAGCATGGTCCTGTAGGGAGGGTCATGGGTACTATTCCGAGTCAGGGCACATACTAGGTGGCTGGTTTGATCCTGTTTGGGGCGTGTGTGAGAGGCAACCAATCAGTTTCTTTCTGACATCGATGTTTCTCTTTCTCTCTCTCTGAAAGCAATGAGAAGAATGTCATCAGGTGAGGATAAGAAAAAAAAGTGTAATTAGTGGGTATTAGAGAATTATTAAAGACATATAATCTCTAACTAATCCTTTTTTTTCCTGCAGATAATCAGAAAGATTGAAAGAAAATTAAGAAGGAAACAATGTTATTACTATGTGATTCAATACTTTATTATCATGTCTGGGTGCCAACTAAAATGACCTCAGTAATATCAGTGGTTTAAAAATGCCTTTTAAGACCATTTAATTTTGCTTTCTGAACTGGTTCCTGTCATGGTTGTATATCAATACTCCTACGTTGCCTCAGCGTTATCTCAGAGTGAATGATCTTTATAAAGCAATTACCTTGACTAGTATGCAAGCTTCCTACTGTGTTTAATTTCTAGTTGTATGTGTATCATCTGCTATAAGGTAATCCAAATCTGGTTCTTTTTCTTCTGATGAAACTCCTACAATAAATTCAAACTATGACGAACATCCTTTTATTTATGAGGAATCACTATATATTTTCTATTGGCACCTACTATCGTTGTTTTATCCATCCTTGGCTTGCCCGTGCAGCCTTTACAGAGTCCCTTAGGCTTTAGTAGCCTAGGGAACAACTCCTGCCTATCCACTCCAGTTCCTTGCTTTTCCTACTTGTTCATCTACTCCAGTATGGTCCAGGAGCTGGCAGCATCACCTGGGAGCTTATTAGAAACTGCAGATGCTCAGTCCCCACCTCAGTTGCACTGAATCAGGATCTGCCTTTTAACAAGACATCTAGGAGATGCTAATGCATGTTGAAGTTTGAGGAGCACCAGTCAGTGTTCTCTCTATTCCTCTATTCATTTTGGTTCCTCAGCTGTTCCCTTCCTCAGAGTCCTCCTCAGCCTTGGACTTCTCCACCTCTTAAGTCCATGGTTCTCAGCCCTGGATGCGCACTGGGGAGTTTTATTTATTTTGTATTTGTGATTGCTAGTCCCTGGCCCCAGAGGTTTTGGTTTTATTTTTTAATTTATTGAGAGTGGTGTCTGAGCATCAGTTTTACTTGCCCAGGTGAATCTAATGTGTGGCCAGTATTGAAAATCACTGAAACACTTTCAACGGATGCTTGGTTTGGCTTTTGCCCTCCAGCTTCACAAAATCATTCTAGTGCTAAGCTGTGTCTTTCCCAATAAAACGTTGTTGGCCCTGTTGACCTCCGTGTCCTGTGTATCAGTTGTCCTGCATCAGGGAAAGCAACCAACTAGGCTTCCCCTCTAAACAATCTAAGGAAGAAAACCCACATGACTGGTGCAGCCTCAGCAGCAACAGGACACTTTATCAGTACCATCCAAATGAGCCACACCTATCATTCCAAGTGTATAAGTTTGTGTTAATAGAGTTAAATTTTGTCTAAAGCTACTAGTCCATTTTCTATTTTTAAAATAGTTTTAGAGACATAGATAATGTAGCTTTCATAAAAATGGTAACTCAATACACAAGGAAAAAATTTTATCATTGTGGAATTCTAAACATAATTATAATATATTCAAATAACACTTATGAGTGGAAAAAACTGCTTGGGAACAAACAGAGCAGTTTATTTATTTATTTTTTTTTAAAGATTTTTATTTATTTATTTTCAGAGAGAGGAGAAGGGAGGGAGAAACAGCAATGTATGGTTGCCTCTCACATGGCCCTCACTGGGGACCTGGCCTGCAACCCAGGCATGTGCCCCAACTGGGAATCGAACCGGGACCCTCTGGTTCCCAGCCCACGCTCAATCCACTGAGCTACACCAGCCGGGCAGAGCAGTTTATTTTTGAAAGATTTGCCTCATTTAAATCTCATGTCAATAGGTTACTATCTACAATCTGTTATTACTATAACCGTCTACTATCCCATCTACATATTTGTGCCCATCAGATAGCCTGGATCTGCCTATGCTCTCAGTGGACTTTGGACTTCATCAGAAGCCTTTACAAAACGTCTCTCAGAGGGCAGTTAGGCCACTAGAAAGTGTCATACTTACTCCTCTGCCTCCCTGTACTCCATCCCCCAGAGTCTGTTACTCACGCTTCCAGCTAAACCCCAACATCTAGCTGTGTAGACCCTTGGCCTTGTGGTCTTCATCAGTTCCTGCCTTGTCCTTCCTCTGGATTTCTGATCCGTTGTTCCACAGATTTACAACCTGGGCCCCTGGAATAACAATGATCACTACTGCTTGCTAGATGCTGCTAAGAAAACACCAAATATCCAAACCTCAACCCATCTTTTCCACCCTGATGTTACAGATGAGGAACCTGAGACATAGAGAGATTTATGAAACTTACTGTATTAGTCAGTTTTTCTCTGGTTATGCTGTGGTAACAAATTTTATTTTTTAAATATTGTATTGATTTATTTTTATAGAGAGAGGAAGGGAGAGAGAAAGAGAAGAAGAGAAACATCAATGTGTGGTTGCCTTGTATACGCCCCTTACTGGGAACCTGGCCCACAACCCGGGCGTGTGCCCTGACTGGAAATTGAACCGCGACCCTTCGGTTCACAGGCCGGGATTCAATCCACTGAGTCACACCTGCCAGGGCTGTGGTAACAGATTTTAATAGCTAAGAGCACAGACTCATGATAAATGCCAGCTGCAGCTTTGCGATTTGGCTCTGGCTCTTCCTACAGGTCATCTTTATTTTAGAATCCAGGCTGAAGGAATAGACCCCATCTGCAAAATGCCCTCCTCATGGCAAAGTAAACAGAACAAAGGAAAAAAAAAAACATGTAATGGATCTTAAATCCTCTATTTGGACATGATTTTCATTATGTCTGCTCATATTTTATTGCCCAAGCAAGTCACATGGCCAACCTTGATATCAACCACAATTGTCCAAAGTCTCACAAGCAGAAAGAGGTAGAAATGGTGTTTCAATCTTGCTCTGTTTGACTCTCAACCATTGAGCAATCATATTTCCACTTTTCTTTCCCTCTCTGCTCTTTTCAAGTATCTTACCTCTAGCTTGTCTGACTCCACAGTTCTTGCCTGCCCCTTCCAGATTTTGCTGTTGTCCCTGGATATAATTTCTGGTCTAAGTAAAATAGGTCTTCAATTCAGCTGAACTGCAGGTGCCTGCCCTCTCATCAGCTTGGTTCTCCAGCTTCCCAAGATCAGAATCAGTCTGAATCTATTTGTCTAGGTTTTAACTCCACTGACCAAACAAAGGCATACCAATCCTCAATATGGTGGATATAGACAACTTCCTTATTGCTGTAAAGAAAGTCACAGAGGCCAAATTTTAGCACCATGGCCTTAAAGCCTGAAAAACTATATTTAAACTTGAACAAAAAACCTTTTTAGGATGATTGCCATCAGAAAAGAAAATCCTTTCTTATGATGGTTAAACATGCTCCACGGGAAGTCTTGTTTATTGCTGGTCTCAGGCAGTAAGTTAGTGACTTTCTGTCAGCACGCTCACATCTCTCAGGGTGGGGTAGCCCTTCCAAAACCTATCCGCTCGTGTCTTTCAACACTCTTACAGGCCACGGGTTTAACACTTCCTGTCTCCTCTGCCAATGTGAGATAGCAGCGGAAACTTGCATGCTTTATGTCCAAACAGGAGATATATTTTGCCATTATGAGATCCAGTATCAATCATGTCTCACCCATAATTTAATTAACCATAAATGAGGGCCGAGTTCCTCTTTTGTGGGTAACGACTTAGATCCACTTTTTATGTCAGTATTTGAGAAAGTCACCTTCTCATGTAAAAGTTGAATTCATTTTTTTAAAGAATGCTATTGGAAAAGAAAATAAATAGTAGGCTACAACTGTCTTTGTTATCATCTCTTTTCAGAATATGACCTCACTGAGGCACCCTTTAAGGAACTGTGTTCACTTCCTCTAGCGTACACAACCAGCTGTTCCCTGAGGGGTCATCTCTATAATTAGCAAGGTACTAACCCTTACATCCATCAGACACAATGAAAGTAAGACAGAATTATGTTCGTAAAAGCATCATTTATAAAGTTTCAAACTCAAAACAAAGCTTCTTTCTAGAAGAGCAGTTATTTCCACACTAACTTGCCTCCCCATAAGCTCTCGTTCACATGTTAGGACTAGATATCTCAGAAACTATCCTCTCAACATTTTTTTTTCATTTGATGGTTGTTATATATGAAATCATAATGAAGCATAAAAATATCCTATTTCATGTTTTTCATTGTTCTTTTTTAAACTCTAGACTCAAAAAAAAATGATAGATCAGAGGCCCTAAAGCTAGAATAAGACTTTTTTTTAAATGCATGAATCATAATTAAATGTTCTCTTTATGTGACTTCTATGAATATTCATTAGGTGTATTTGTATAAATTAAATAGAATAAATGAAGATTAGGAAACGCAGTTCTAACCAAAGAATGGTTCTCTTTCTTTAATTTCCTCCAAATTTAAGGATGTGGTATTCACTCTTACCCAACACTTAACAAAAAAAGCAGTGCCCATTTAGACTTGGCATTGGACTTGGCAATCCTGGCTTTACTCCTGCTGTAGCTTTATAATTTTCTGTACAAGTGGCAATCACTACAAGTAGTTTTGACTAAATGATTACCCATAAGCCTGCTCTTGAATGAAATGACAAATGTTCTCTGGAAAAATTCAAGTAGACATTGTAAACTTGGAAACTTTCTAGGACGTGGGTATGCTCCAGGTGGCATTATGTATTAGTAATAGCAATGATCTATGACTCAAACATAATAATCTACTTCCTATAGAGAGGAGAAACTAGCTTCATTGACTAAAAATGATGAGGGGGAAAAGTAAAAACAATTTTTTTTAATATATGGAAAGAATGAAGTTCAAAACTTTCTTGTGGAAAGTCTGGTTGAATGTGTAGGCTAATACGGAATACCTGTGCCAGAAAGAAACACCTTGGAAGGCAATTTAGGAGGCCAGAGGGTTTTATCCTTTTCCTTCTCAGTTATGTGTATTTCCTGTAGAAATAAGAACATGCTTTCTTTGAATGAGGAAAAATGGCTTAGACGTTTAGATAAGGAAAAATTCACGAATCTTATTTTTAATTTCTATGCTCTAACCTCTAAAACAACTGTGTAATCCTCTGTGCTTTGACTATGCTGTCTTCATCTCAGTTTTTCATCCTTGTAAGACAAGACACCAGCGGAGCAGAGTCTAAAGGTTCAAATCATGAAGAAGTTACAATCTAGTTCCAAAAATATTCACAACATAATAAAAAAAAAAAAACTCCTGCAATTAATAGGTTTTAAAGGCATAATCTACATTTTCCTTGGAAAACAGAATAGTCAAATACCTAAGTATTAGGTCATACTAGTGACCCCTGATCTTAGCAAATCCTAAATTATGCTGATTGAAGCTTAAGAGGTCAAAGGCATATGTGAAGGGACATTAATTTGTGCCACTGGTATTACAAGAGTTTATTTGCCTGTGAAATTTTGGAACTTTTATAAATGCAAAGTTAAAATATATGGGTTGCTACTTCATTTGTGTACCACAGGATAAACATTTACTTTTGATTAGATGTAAAAATATATTTTAATTCATTACATCATAATCAAACTGGAAACTTACATGATGATTTTCCATAAAAACTAAATAAATAAGTAAACAAACATACAAACCCAACAGGTTTTCGGAAAGAAGCACTTGGGGACCAGGTTTTCATTCTGGCTTTGCCATTAACTAACTGTGTGATTAGTTTGTTGATTTCAGGCAAACTAACCTATATGCTTTAGTTTTCTTTCTCATGGTAATGGAAGAGGGGGGCCTTAAAATTAGGGCTCAGCATTGTTCTTCTAGCTCTAAGTTAAATTTTGTTACCCAAACCCTCTGTGGGGATACGGCATAGTTAGGATTGAATGAGACCTAAAATCTCCATGAAAATAGAATGTTTTAGATTGATTAATGAAAAATAAATGAAAGATTTTTGGAAATTTTCCCTTAATAGCTGCAAGGAAAGCAAGGTGAACGGCACAGAAGATAAGGGCAGTATTAGCAAGGGTCTGGCCAAGAGTGGAATTAAAAGAGGAGACCATTTCTCACAAATGGCACTAACAATTACTTAAGGAATATCAGCAGAAGGACTACTTCTAGCCAATGGCCTTTCTTTCCTAACATTGGTGATGACTTTTTGCCTCCCGAGAGTGGACAGTTTGACTGTATATGATATCCAGCAGATGACAGCGAGGGACAGAATTACATAACTCTGCTACTTCATACTGACATAACCCTTGGAGTTTACAAAGCATGTCCTCCATATCAGCCTACTGCTTCTTCCCAGTAATCTCATGGCAGAGAAAGAAGACAGTGGTTAAGCATATGGGCTTGAGAGACAGACAGGCCTGGGCTCAAATTTAGAGTCAGACAGTCCTCAGTTCCATCCTTCTTGGACAGTTTATTCTTTTAACAAATTAGTCCTGAATCTGTTATGCCAGGAACTGAGAATGCAGGAGACAGGTAATAAAGTAAAGGATGATTTTGGACTGTGATAAGTGCTCTGAGGAACATAAAATAGGGCACTGAAAAAGGAAGCGATAGATCTGAAGCTAAATGGGATTGGATTTTAGGAAGAACTACTCCAAAGACGTGACATGTAGGCAAAGACCTGAATCAGAAGGACCCAGCTAAGGATATGCTCGAAGGGTACTCGCAGGAGAATAGACAACACATACAATGCCCCTGTGGCAGGAAACAGCTCACCTGTTCCAAAGAAAGCAATTCAACCAGTGTCCCTAAATCTTATAAAAAAGAGAAAAAGCAGTGCCTTATGATATATTCAAAGAGGTAATTAGGTGCCAGACTGCATGTGAGGCTAGCAGGACATAAGAGGACATTGAGCTTTTTTTTTCTAATGCAGTTAAGCCACTAGAGGGTTTGTTTGTTTTGCAAAGGGTGTACCATTATTTGAAGATCACCCTTGATGCTCTAACAAAGTGAATTGAAGAACAATGATAGTGAAAGAAGCATTGACTCTAGTTATGAGATTATTTTAGTTGTTCAGCCTCAGATTTCTTCCTTGTAAAATGGGAATAATAATAAGTACATCACTGAGTAATTTTAAGAATTAAGTGAGAAAAGGCAAATAGTGAACTTTCAATAAGCAGAGATTGTCATTTTCTGCCAATTGCATACTAAAAACTGTCTCTCAGAGGTCAAATGACTTGGTCATGGTCAGACAGCCAATATTTATGGCTGGCCAGAGCTTGAATCCAAGTTTTGAAATTTCAAAACCAGTGTAAGTCTATATTCACATGATCAGAGGAAAGATTACTTGACCTTATATTTGAACTCAGCAAATGTTTCTCAGACATATCATCTGTCAGGCACTGTGCTAGGACTTGAGAATAGCAATGTCTGGTACTTGCTATTCTAAGAAGCTTAAAGTTTAATAGAAGAAACAGATATGAACATAGACAATTTTGAACTGAAATGACATATACAACAATAGATATGTGTCACCCACAGAGAGGATCTCACAGAAGAAAATGTACTTGGGCTGGGTTTTGAGGTGCAATAAATAATCACCAGGCAGATGGAAAACAGCAAGAACAGCCTCTGAGGAGTCATGGAATGAGGGGCAGCTTGTCAAGTATGGCAAACTCTGAGTGATTTCAAAACACTGGTGTAAACAGTGTGTGGGGAAGAGAGAGGAGTTGAGGTTGGGGAAAAAAGGGCCGGGGTATAATAATTACCAATAGGAATGACAATGGGGGTTGTAAGTGAAAATCACCTCTTTTATAAATTAGAAATGAGTAGGATATCTAGACTACCAGGAAGGATGGAGCAATGATGACATTAATGGCAGTAAATGACACTTAAACATATCCCTTGACTTAAACTGCCTTATATGAACCTAATAGTACTGTGAGTCCTCAGAACGCAGAGTGCACATATGTAGAGACTGAAGCTCAGCTGGGTTAAGTGCTTCACTCAAGGTCACTCAAATGGCAAATAAAAGAACCAAGAGGGGAACCCAGATTGCTTACCTTTTGTTCAAGTTTGATCTTTCAACTACATTACTTGTCTATGTGGTCTGGGTAATAGTGAAGGCTGCTGAGAAAGAACTAGAGGCAAAGCATCGCAGATGAGGCAGATAATGAGGACATTCAGGGCCTGAGGGAAGATTCAAAGAGAAGGTGGGGCAGAGAAATTAACATCTGTCTGGACCTGAACATAGATTAATTTGGGGGAATGGGAAGAAATGGAACAGTGCCTGGAAGAGACTTTTGGAACTAAGGAAAGAGGGAGAGAGAAAGGATGGGAAAGATATAAGAGAAGAGAAAGAAGGAGCAGAAAAGGGAAAAACGAGAAAGGAGAGAAGGAAAGAAAGATAAGCTGGCAGAAGGGGTGTGGGGGAAATTGTGGCCAGACCACGCAGATGACAGTGCCAGGGGAGCATGTCCCCATGAATGAAAACCGTGGTATGGAGCTAGAGAAGATTAGAGAAAAGTCTCCCTTCTCATTGTCTCAATATCTCAGTCCTTTCTCAACATAACCACATTTTCTGACCCTCAAAAAGAAAGACACATAAAGGAATTTCTGGCACTTCCAAGCCAGAAAGATAATCTAAAAATGTAGTTATTTGGCATTTTTAGGATTTTTCTATGACTTATGACTACACTAAGAGAGAATATGTGAAATTGGGAGATCTCAGAAATTTCAGAATATGTAATAATAAAAGGTAATCCTTTTTGAGTGCCAAGCATTGTTCTGAGGGCTTAAGCCATTTAATCCTCTCAACAACCCTAGGAAGTAGATTCTGTTATTATCTCCACTTCGCAGATAAGGCACAGTGGCACAGTGGGGTTGAATAATTTCTCAAGGTCACACAAACAGCAAAGGGCAGAGCTGGCTCTGAGTTTCCTTGCTCCCAACCACTATGTGAAATTCTCAAAGGGTTTGATTACATTTCTTTTTGTTCTCTTTGAAGGTGATGTTATCTCAAAGCGTTTTGGAGCAGAAAGGTTGTGAGTTTTACAGGTTCTGTTAATGTTCCTCAACATATTTAATTCCCTATTTAAAATATTTGTCTATAGTTAAATAAAACATAATAACCACTGGATAATTTAGGCAAAGTGCTTAGAGATCTTCATAGGAAACTGACATGAATTGTTTTCTCTCTTCCAAAATGAAAAGTACCTTGCCAAGTAAAGGTGAAAACTCCCAACCCAAACACTAACGTAGGTAGTATTTCTTTCTCTGTTGCTTTGTGAACTATTGGCAGCCAGGCATATTTCTCAACCCAAGAAGACATAAATCTTTCAGAGGGAAACCAAATTTCTTTGGTTTGGCTGCCAAACTATGACCTCAGCCTTGAATCTCATCTCAGAAAACTGTAAACACCCTTTTCCTCCCCTGTGTTTAATTTTAAGCATATCTTCCCTTCCTGAAGACCATCTTTCTTCCTTTTGGGTGACTGTCTCTTATCCTGCATGCCAACCTGTGTGTGCTGACCTGCTCAGAGATAGGCCTCCCTCAGCTTATTTCGGGCTTTCTGCGTTCTCACCTCCTGCTCATTTCCCTCTGTCCTTTCCTCTACTTTCATCTTTTCTTTTTACTAACAGTTCTTGGCTTTTGATTCACATTCCACTGAAGGCTGATGATTTTGCTTTGGAGGATTTTTCCATGGACCTGCAGCTGTCTCTTATCGCAGTGACCCTTGGCTTATATTTTGTGCCTACGGGGTAAAAGGATTCAGAAATTTATTAAAAAATGGTTTTAGCTCACTTTTCTAGTAACCAACGACTGATTGAATAGGTCAACCCATGAGCAATTAAATCTACATAAATATGCAAACATATCTCGATCTATAGGTGCTTCAGGGTAAAAGGAATTAAGATGTCTGGGAATGGGGAGGGGATGATGTTCACTCTCCAGAAATTCGAATCTTCTGGGTGTTTACATGAAGGAGATGGCAGGGTGTAGGCAAGGAGCACCGGACTGGGAGAGAGCAAAGATTAGTTGATAGTCCAAGTTCTGATGTATGACAGATCAACTGTGGAACCTGGAAAAAAAGTAACTGTCACTACTCTGGGCATCAGGTTTTCATACTTAAAGCACTCTGGACTAAGTAGATTGTAAACCTGGATAAACCTTGGAATTACTTGGAAAGTTTTGGAATGTCAGAAGAAAAATGGATCTTAGGGCTTCAACACAGATATATTTAATTAGAATTCTCAGGAGTGGAGCCCTAGAATCTGAGTATGATTTGATGTAAGCCCCCTAACCTAGATTTGAGGGGCAGCATTTTGTGATATTTGATTCATTAAAGGCTTATTTCCAAATTCCATCATCCCTTTCTGGGCAAAGTAACACCCACTGCTACCCACCGGAAGAGGCTTCACAGGGGCTGGAAGAGCTGGGCTTGCTGCTTTGGATTAATTTATCAGCTGCTTTGGATGCTCACAGATTCTAAAATAGTAAACAACACAGCAACAATTTCTTCTCTGATATACATTTTCTAAATGTATTTAAATTACAATCACAAGCTTGTTCCTAAAAGTAGGCACATTATCTGGCTGTGATCTGACCACTTCGGCCTGTATTTTAAGGTACTGGTCACATTTCTGCCATTAAGATGATTTTGTTGGTTCTTGGAGTCTTGTTGATATAAAAAGGTACAATGACAGGGAGTGAAAAGGGGCCAAAAGCAAACGTGACCAAACTCACAATGTGGTGGGGTGGGGAGAGGTTGTTACCTGTTTTTATTAGCCCCTTTCTCACATTAAACCTGCATTTGTCATAAAAAAAAAGAGAAAAATTATATAAATTTGTTATTTTTAAAATTGTTATTAATGACAAGGTCTACTGAGGTAAAACTATTCCGAATGTGTATACAGAATTTCAGAAAACAAAAAAGTTCAGTTACCTACTTAGACCAACTATTAGTTAAAAAATAAATGACTCTCCTACAATAACCCCACAGCTACAAGTAAGTAAGACATGTCCTATCTTGAAGTCCTGTTGGCTGCCTGAGATGAGAAAGGTCATGAATGTCACCTAAAATCATGCTCCATCTTTGTTAGTATTAGAAAACAAACGATTATTTTTTCAAGTTGTATTTTCTCTTTTTTGAAATAGGCTCATATTAAAGAGGTAATGTAGGTTTCATTTAAAATAATCATACTTATGCCCGGCTGGTGTAGCTCAGTGGATTGAGCACGGGCTGGGAACCAAAAAGTCCTGGTTCAATTCCCAGTCAGGGCACATGCCTGGGTTGCAGGCCAGGTCCCCAATGAGGGCCATGTGAGAGGCAACCATACATTGCTCTTTCTCCCTCCCTTCTCCTCTCTCTAAAAATAAATAAATAAATTCTTAAAAAAAATAAAATAAAATAATCATACTTATATAGGGCAGATGGTAATCTAAATCTTCTAGCACACTTAAATTTTACTTGTGAATGGATCAGCCAACAAGCACTGATCATTTAGAAATTTCTATGTATCATCATGGATATTACAAAACTTTTTAGAATGTCAAATATGTGCCATAAAAAATGTGGAGGAACATAAGTACTAACAGATGTTAAACACCCTTTTTCATCAGAACCATGAATCTTTGTTCCCATGAATCTTGAGAAACATTGTCCAAGATCCTTGAAATAAATAGACACAGAAAATAAATCCATTACAGTCAAAAGGTGACTCAAAGAAAACAAGCTTCCTGAAAGGGGAAAAATAAAAGCAGTCATCAGACTCCATGACACTCCCATAAACTGTTGCACAGCTGTTAGCACCTCCAGTGGCAATGCTTTGCCAAACCAAAGACCAAGGTATTCCTAGGGCGATATGCTAAGCGTATCCCATACATCCTATGCAGTCCAAAAACAAAGAAAATTGGTTCCTCTCCAAGGACAAAGAGTTGGTGTAAAAGGGACATTTTTAGGATGTGCAGGATTCTAGGCAGATGTAGTGTCCCTGAGCATCCTTTCCCCTCCAAAGACTCTCTGGGGTTGTGTTGACAGCTTATCTTCAGAGCAAAACGAAAGTGTCCAGGAAACACGAACACAGTGCATTCAGAAACCATTGCTCCAATGAGAAAGTGGAAAATGTGGTAACAGAATGAAGGAAGTTTGTTCAAGAATCCTAAAATTTGCTTTTATTCCACAGACCATATACAAATATTTTAAATTATGTTGTCAAGCAACCACTAGGACATTTCTTTTAGCTTTTTCTCCCTGTGCTGATTGTTAATTTCTGATCTAGTAGAGACTACCGAGTTCCTGCAATTTTCATTAAAGCTCTTTAATGAATATTCTGATCACTTTATGAAGCTTGCTATGAGAAGTAATTTCTATTTCACTTACAGACAAGTAGGTAGAATTTATTAATATTACGTTTAAAAAAGAAACACATCTATTTTAATAGGAAAAGCTGGCCATTACAACACAGAAATTCTCATGATGTTCTCTGGTGTTAAAGTTATGTGGGCCTCCTAAAATGAGTTAAAGCAATTATTGAGGGAAACTTATGAGTAAAAAATAAATACATTAGAAAAGAAACAAGCCTGAATTAAGGAAGTAAGCAACCACCTAAGAAGTTATAAACAGCAATTTATGGTCAAAGAAGTAGAAGAAATAAAATATTTAAGAGATGTAGTCAATGAAATAGAAAATAAAATACAATAAAGAAAAATAAAGTCTCAAGTTTAGCCTTTAAAAATGTTAATAAAATTAAGAAATGCCTAGAAAGAATGATAGAAAAAAATAGAAAAAGTCACAAATTATCAATGACATGTAAATTAAAGTATATTCCTTCAAAATACACTTTAAAAAAACAATAAGCGCACATGATTTTAAACGGATGTAATAATTTTAAAATTTAGAAGAAATGAACAAACTTCTTTTAAAATCTTAACTATCAAACTGATCAAAGAAAACCTAAGTTTTCTGATATCTATAATGAATTGAATATAAATTGAAAACTTTCTCACAAAGAATATTTCATGCCTTGATGGATCCATTTGTGAATTCTTACAAACATTTAAGAAAGAAATAATGCTATTGTAAATTTAACCATCACTTTAATGTTCTTTTGAAGGTAATGTGTCTTTTTATCCTATGAATACTTTTAGGATTTGCTCTTTGTCTCTGTCCTTTAACAGATTTACTATGATGTGTCTGGGTGCGATGTTCTTTGATTTTATACTGCTTTTGATTTATAGATATTCTTGAATCAGTAGGCCTTTCAACAATTTTGGATAATTCTAGGCCCTGATCTTTTTAAAAAGCTTTTTTCCTATTCTGTCCCACTTCTTTTTCTGGATTCCAATTACATGTAAGTTCAGACTTTTCACTATGTCTTGTTTATCTCCTATGGGTTTTAAAGCATGTTTCTCCTCTCTCTCTTTGCTTCCATCTAGATATTTTCCACTAATCTATCTTCTAGTTTATTAATCTTATTTATTTGTCTAATCTGCTATTAAATGTATTAATTAAAAACATTTCTATTTCATTATTTTTAGAGTTTCTTAATTTCTTGCAAAGTTTTCTACCCTTTCCTATACCATTTTTTAAAAGTACATCTCTTAGTTTCAACACCTGGATCATTTATGAATTTGTTTCTAATTTCTCTTGATTTTTGTAGAATAGTTAATTATGTGTTTTGGCATGTGTGGTCATTTTTAAATGAATGCTAAACAACATGTATGAATTAATCTAGTGTTGATGGGTGATGTTATCTCCTCTAGAGAAGATTTAGGTTTCATCTCTGAAGCATATAGAATATAGGTGTATCAACTTAATTCCATTCAGACTAGTCTGTTTCTGGCTTGTTATTGTGCCTAGGGAGTAGGCTTTCAGGGTTCTCCACTAAAATCCTAGTGTTTATTAGGGCCCTTGCTCTTTAAAAAATCTTGAAGCTGTGGTAATCTCTGCTTAGTTTAGTACAGGCAGCCCTCATTCATTGAGCTTTGCTTTATTGCGCTTTGCTTTATTGCTCTATGCAGATAATGTGTTTTCATTAACCTTGGAGCAAGACCCTCCACCTGCAAACAGACTATGACTCACTGAAGCCTTAGATGACGCTTAGACTGTTTAGCAATGAAGTATTTTTAATTAAGGTATGTACAGTTTTTAGATGTAATGCTATTGCACACTTTATAGACTATAGTATAGTGCAAACATAACTTTTAAATGCTCTGATATTAGCTTTGTTGTGGTGGTCTGGAACTGAACCTGCAGTATCTCCAAGGGAAGCCTACAGTCCCTTTCTCCTTCTTTTCTCAGCATCTTGCTCTGTTCAAGTACTGAATGGCGGTCACGCAAAACTTGGAGGGAAATTGCCTGAAAATGTAGGCCCATGGTTTCCTTCTCTCTAGAATCTTAGCCCCTCATTTCTTATTTCGGTTGCTCTCCTTTGCCTTCAAAAACAATTTTTGTTGCATTGTATCCAACTTTCAAAAGTTCTTTTTATGGAACAGTTAGTCTGATACCAGCTATTTCATAACTGAATGGTTTTTAAAATATTTTTATGTTATTTCACTTAGACAAAACACTACGAGGAAATCAAGGCAGCTATAATGCGATTTATTTCATAAATGAAGAAATAGAAACTCAGAAATTTCAGCAGTCCTCCCAGAATGTCAGTAAGCTGCAGTGCCAAGTCAGTTCTGGAAGTTTCACCGTCAGCACTGTCATTTGTACTTTATACCATACCAGTGTTTAACCAATTTTGACCATTGATAGGCTACTTACTGGTGTTTTAGAATAATTGTGATCATTAATTTTTTAAAATAGTATCATAATAATTTAAATTATAATATATAGTGTAATATAAAATATAATTATTGTTAATATATCATTTTAATCGAAGATTGAAATTTTTTCATTTGGTATTCTCCACAAGGATAAAAATTACTCTACTAGTGCTATCATAACTTTTGTATTCAGGTTTTTTTTAGTATTTATATCAACTACACTAAACTGTCCTTTGCAACATTATACATCATTAAAATGCTGGCATTTGTTTGGAGACTCTCTGAGGAAATTTGAGATATTTCTATTGTACATTGAACCAAAAATTATGGAGAGAGTTGTCTGACAATAACATCCGGTTCTCTTTCACCAATGAGGTCAATGAGCAGAAGGTAAGCAAAAGCTGGAGGTGTCAACATTTCGAGTTGGAAGATACAGCAAATGAATTATTACCACCATCTTTTAGTTATATTAACATCTGGAAAGTATTTGTTTATATCCTGTTTGTTATTTGAGTGTGGCTTTCAAATGAAGTCAGTTAACTATTAAGTTATTTCTCTAACAAATGAAGCAAAATATCAAGTACCGAGAAAGTATCAAAGCAGCAGATATTGCCTGTGTCACATAGCTCAGTTTTTGTGATAAACATTAGAATGTTATAATAATTAATATGCAAGTGATGACATTTCAGCTTTGAAATAATAGTTTCAAGCTACTAGAGAATATATTAAGTCATACCACTTGAATGAACCATTTCAAATAATAGAAAAGATCTTCATTGTTGTTATCAATTTTATGAAGATTTTTTTATTGTATTTATAATTTCAAAGATTGATCTGTATACTTACCACATTGAAATGCAAATTAAAATGACAATGACGTCTTCCTACGTATCTACAAGCTTGGACAAATATAAAAATCTGACAATATTAAGTGTTGGTGAAGACATGGAGCTAGGAACTCTTATGTAGAGCTGATGTGAGTGAAAATTGATTGAACCACTTTAGAAAAGTATCATCTTTACCCACACATACCTGTGACAAAACAATAACTTATGACCAAACAATACCAAACAATTACATTTCTGGGTATGTACCTAGAGAAAACACACACTCATGTGTGTGTCAGAAAATATGTTAAAGGAAGTTCATGGCAATACTGTTTGCAATAGTAAAACAGCTCTAGCATCCATCAGGAAGTGGGATGTTAGGACTGATAAATAAATTGTTGTTGTTAATATAATGGAAGTTTGTATAATTATGTATAATTTTGAAAATGTACAAAGTTGTACATAGCTCAAGTTTAATTGTGGAATTTTGTACTACAATTAAACTACAGCTGTGTATAACAACCTAATTAAATCTTACAAACATTGTTTATTAAAAAAAGTTTACTTATGCATTTATACAAAGTTTAAAACCAGTCAATATTAGCTATTTTATTTAGGGTTATATAAAAAGCAAAAAATGCAGAGAATATCAAGGAATACCATATTTTTTCAGACTACAAGACACACTTTTTTTCCCCAAATTTGGGGAGGGAGAATGGGGGTGCGTCTTATAGTCCAAATGTAGCTTTCCTGGCTCACATTGGTGAAATATTATGTTATTTGTGTTATTAAATATTTTACCACATTTTTTGCTTCAAAATTTTTTCCCCTATTTTCCTCCTCTAAAACCCAGGTGCGTTATGGTCCAAAAAATATGGTAAATTATCATACATATCAATATAGTATTTTTTAATCTAAAAGGAATAAAGGAAATGTAATTGAGAAGGGATACCCAGGGACAGGGGGATGCTTTCTCAGTGTAGATAAGATTCTATTTCTTTACTGAGGTGGTGGTAAAAGGGTGCTCACTTTCTAATGATTCATTGTATGACACATTTAGCTGCTATGCACCTTTCTTTATGTGTGTTATATTTCATTATTTTAAAAGTTACAAAAACTTCCTCTTGGAAGCTAACATACTTCAGAATGAAAAAGAAGAGTCTTATTCCCCAGATTATACTAAAAAGATGCACTGTCATCTGATTATATCCACAAATTTCTATTTTTTAAAAAATACAGAACTAAGATTTGGAGGCATATTGTTGATTGCCAGCCATTCTGTGTGAATAACAAAGTGTGTGCATTGGCAGCCTGCCATAATCTTTTCTTACGTAGCAATCCTGTTCCTTGCTGGGCACACACCTGATGCCTTGTTAGGAACAGCACCAATGCTCTTTCCCAGTGGAACTCTGCTTCAGAAGAACACTCTTGACAGACTCATCATTTACTCTAGCATGGATTTTGAATGATTAACAAAACAAAAAAATATTGTGAAGCACTTCTCCACATACATGCCACATATTAGCCAAGACCTTTTTCCATACCTTATTCAACAGTGTCTTTACCAAGAGAAAAGCAAAATATTTCCTAGACCACACACATTATAAACCATGCATGTTCCATGATATACAACTGTCAAATGATGGGGAAGTTTTGCCAATACTTATTAAGCTTTCACTTGAGCTTATTATTTGTCATTAACTTTCTAGCTAGTTTTACCAGCTACCTTGGAAAGTATGACATGCACCTCTACCTGTTTTTGCTTACAAAAAAATGTAACTTCTGAGTTATGCCTCTGTTGTTTTGATATCCCCAGTTTATTTAGCAATAATATCCAGAAATTTAAAACTGGAAAATATTTCTATAGGGAACAATCATTTTTTAAACCAGAGAAGTACAAAATGTAATACTTACATGCAAGCTTTGTTGCCTTCATGACATGATTTAACCAAGTTTTATAAAAGGCAATTTACCACACGCCAGGGTCAAAATAATTGTCAGTCTTCTTAAATACAATTTCCATTGTTTATTTTTGTATTTCCATTTTCGCTTTCTATATCTGGCTGCTTCTAGATATAGTTCTGTCACTACTTTTGTAACTATCTTTACATTTGCATAAACTGCTTTTGTATGTGATTTCTTTTTTTAATAAAATTAAGAATCTAGTAATAAATAGCAACAGTAATGATTGTTTTAGAAAAGGCAAATGTAACTAATGCAAATTGTAACATTCTGGTAATGTAAAAATAAATTAACCTACATGCATTACATCTAGTTAACTGAGTAGAACCCAAGCCCTGATCATCACGTAATGGGGTGCAGAGCAAAGGGTCCCCAAAGTCCCCACAGCCCATGGTTGGGAGATTGGGGAAGGAGATGATACAGCATGTAAAATACTTTGCATAACAAAAAAGCAAGCTAATAGCTGTGCTACTGCCCAAGGCGCAAGATGTCTAAGTGACTCTGAGGACATTCAGGGACTGCTGACATAGCCAGGAGAGGTGAATGCCCTCTCCAGAAGCCCCTGTGTCATGGGAACTCTTGCCCTGACTGAAAATGGCAGCCAAAAGAGTGTGGAAGATACAAGAAACGTAGCCTATTGTGGGAGGAGCCAGATAGGAGGTCATGTAGAAAGCTCCCAGAGTGAAGAGGCCAGCCAGGTAAGAAACATTTAGCCATGCTGCCTGTAGTGAGGGAGGAGCTATGTCTGTTCCTCTGAGGATTTGGCCATGCGGCCTGGTGTAGTAAGGAAGCAGCAGACGAGAGAGAGAGCAGCCTGCTGCTACTCTGATCGTGCTCACTCTGGCTAATTCCGGAGCCACCAAGGACTCTCCCATGCAAGGCGCTGCCCTGCTGCCCTGCAGAACTGGACTCCATCTGGACTCTTGGGACCAGATCGTACAGAGGAGTCACTTTCTTGGGACTTGGGCCTTTCTTGGACTTCATCATGATCCAGTTTAACATGGCACATGTTTTCCTGGACTATTACATGGAGGCCGAGGACAACATACTCCAGATCTTGAAGGAGAGAGCTCCTGTGAGAGGATGCATTTCCAAAGGGGATGGAGAACTGTTCCCACAGCTGGCTTAAAAACAGATAAGGAGATAGGGAACTATTGAGCTTGGTTTTGGCTTATAGACTGGTGGGGAGCAAGGGAAGTGCTGGGTCTCTTGGAAGAACAGGGCTCTGAGCAGAAGTGCTCTCAGCACCACCCCCCCCACCCCCCGCCCACCGCAAGATTTCACCCCTGTAAGCGAAACCCTGTTTCTTCAAAGCGCCACTTGCACAGGCCCTGCTACAATCGGAGCGGTTGCATTTTAGGATGTTATTGGCTATTAAGAACATAGCAGACCTCAGTGAGAATCATATTCAGTCCTACACTTTAAATCTGTTAAATACTTGTGAACAAAATTTTAATCTTTTTTTTCTCTGAAAGTCCTAAACTATTTGCTGAAAAGCCACCAGAGGACACAAATGATTCATGAAGTATACTTTGAGAAACACACTTCCATGTCATGCTGTGATCCTCGAAACCATAAAAACCCAAACCCAGACTTTCAAAACCCAAATAACCAATTTTAGGACCCATGAGTCTAGTCCCTAGCAATTCAATTCAAAGTGTCTCATTTCCTAGCTTGTTCTGTGACAAATTTTTTAAAAAATATATCATGACTCTGTTTGCCCAAAACAATTATGAAGATTGCATTTCCAAAGACTGAAATGTAGATCGCAGAGCTCCATCTTATTTCCTACCGCGGTCAGTCTTGCATTTACAGTCACCCTCGTACTAATGTTACTGTCAGACCAAGGACGTTAGTGAAGGGAACCGGCTTCGGGGAGAGATCACGTGTGCAGTGTGGGAACACTTACTTGAGGGGCAGCGCCTTGCACTGCGCAGACCTGCTTATGGGTTGAGATCCAGACCAAAATCTCGTTTTCCCCAAATGACTGAATTTTTAAAAAATTCTATCACATTTCCTGAAATGAAAAAAAAAATTAAACATGTAGGATTAGTTTGCATGCTTTCTGAAAATGCAAATAGCCTGAGATGATTGTGATGTTATTCTTATCTCAGAACAAATCATTTTGATCACAAGGCATTCCTTCTGATAATACCGAGGTATTTTGATTAAGGTGAGTGAAGGGCTGTATATAATTTATTCCACACTTGAGACAATGGGAAACGAGGGCTTCAAAATACCAAAAAAAAAAAAAAAAAAAGTCTAGAGACTACTAGGTCCTAAAAGATGATTGTGATAAAGTAACAGAAAAATTATAGATGAGTTTCTGGAACAGAGTGACAAACTAGCTTTGTCTCTTCCAAAACGTTGCTTGGATAACCCTACCAGTAATGCAAAAATAAACTCTTGTTTTCCTTTTTATTCCTAAAATCTAGTCTTAGGGCTCTTACCTAAATAGGAGATAGGTTTGCCTCTTAAAACTGGAAGACTCTGCATGCTAATATAATACTTTTACATAAATTATAGGTTTCATTATGGGTTAAAAATTCTTTGTGAGAGTCTATTTCCATTGATAACATTCCTTCTACAAAAAGCACAAACTGATCCCAAACAACTAAATTATAAATACACACTTGAAACACAATTCTCTTTTAAACAAAACACTCTCTACTTTCCAAAGTGACTGGCAGCTCATTCCCTGCTCTTCCCTGAGAACATCCTGATGCTACATGGAAATGGGATAATCATACATTGCTACGAGGGGGAGCAGGGAGTGTCATGTAATGGGAAAGGATTGCCAGAAGAATGAAACTGTTTATTTTTTCTAATTGGAAAACCCAAGTGACCTCATTCCCCAGGGACATCTTTTCAGGAAACTATGAACAGATTTTGAAACCATATCCCAGCCAAGGGGGTGGGGGGCGGGGGAGACAATGGAGTGAATGAGGATATGGTTTCAAGACTTCCCAAGAAACAATGGAGTCAAATCAATCAGTAAGAGCTCTCATTGCAAGGAGAACAGCTCCGTTAAGAAGAACGAGTAAATCAGCCTGGGGGGACTTGCTTGCTTATCATTAGCTCACAGAAGTTCTTGGCACTCCGCTTTCCTTTTCTTTAGTTTCAGCCACAACTTCAGCACATAACTATTTAAAGGTTTCTCCATGCTGGGCATCTCTGCGCACGTCAGTGGTGCAATGTGGGAATTAGAGAAGCTGGCAGAGAGGTTTTGTGTCTGAGACCAGTTAAAACAGTGAAGGCGACATCTTGCCTCTGATTATCACTTCTTGAAAGGTGTAATGCAGAATGCCCCCCACCCCCAACCTTGCTGCCAGAAGGAGAATTGAGGGGAAAAGAAGACAAAGATAAAATTTTTCATAAGCTTTTTAGTTTCTTGGAAGAGAGAGAGAGAGAGAGAGTGAGAGAGAGAGGGAATTTGTTGCTAGCTTTGGTGCTTTATTTAGAATTTTATAGCTCATTCTGAAGTTTTTGGTAAAAGCGTAGATAGGGACACAGGTTGGTAAGACCTCTCAATTTAGTTAACAAATTCCTTCTGAATGTGCCTGTATTCTAGGCAGCTGGATATGTTGGGAATAAGCCTCATTGCCAACAACTTGAACAATAACCTGGCATAACTTCATGTATCTGCTGGGCTAGCTGAGATCCAAATGACACAAAGGAAACTCGGCTGCAGTATGGGCCTTGCTATACGAAAATAAATCCTGTTGTAGAAAAACAAAAGGGAAACATTAAGACCTTCAGAACAGCCAGTTTTTCTATGGGGACAGGGTAAAAATCTCAACTTATTAGTCAAAAGATTTTTTTCCGCCTGACAGGAAGGAAACGGTCGGCTGTCCCATTGTGTGAGGCTTACAATGAGCATAGTGGAAAAGCAGGGGCTCTCTTTGTGATGAATGACACTAACCAACCTCAGTCAAGTGAGGAAACCACGAATGAGAGGAATTAACTTATAACTGAGAGGGTCGCCCCTTCACAGAAAGGAATGATCTTTTAGACGAAGGTCTCGGTTTGGAAGACTCTCTCACACAGAAAGCCCAGCCCGCACTGTGGGTACTGTTTTGTTTGATTTAAATGCAGTCATAGAAGTACAATGTCATAACTTTCCCTCTAGACAAACAGGTTCTTTATGCCACTGTTTCAGTCGAGGGAGCCAAATAATACCTTTTTTATTGCATTATTTTTAGACATTGGATACATCTGGAAAAATATTCAAGCAGATAATTAGATTGCATTAGCAATGTGTCTGTTGTGGTTTCCCTGATCCCAGAGAAGGCAGCCCTTTATGAAGCACTTGGCCGCTGTCTCCACAAAATCTACTGTGTAAATTGGCCCACACTAAAGCATGTGGAAAACATTTTTTGACTGAAACTCAAAACCATTCATGTGGCTTTGAGACTGGGAAGCTCAGGCTGCCAACATCAATAGAACTTTGTACTACAAACCCAAATGGTCATTTAGACATGTGTACTGCCATGCTCACAAATGCACTGAGGTCAAATATTTTTTAATCTTGGGAATTTTTCCTCTTTATACAGCCTCATATTTCATGCAGGAAATGAGACTGAGTACAACAAACACAAATCATTGAGACTGACAGAGCATATTGGGTTCAAAACCCAAGCCTTGACTCTAATTGCTCTCCAAAGGCCCCTGGCTCAAGGTAACTGTTGATTTAGTTCAGCTGTTTTCAATCAGCACGGGAAGGTCTCGCTAAGACAAACTGGTGAGGCCGCCGTACATTTCTACCCAGGATCCCTTGGGTACCAGTATAACACAGTTAGCATTTTAAAAGATTGCGTTTGTCTGTACGCTGCAGGCAATAATTACAAGCAGGCAAATCTTTTGTGAAATATGGTGTGACCTTCCTTATGGTGAAAGAGTGATGATGGCTTCTAGTGGAGGAAAAATAATGTTTCCATTCAGAGTTCAGAAAGGAGGCCCGCCTCTTTTCAAATGGTTGCCAAACTTGACAGCCAGTTTGTTGTTGTGTTGTGGCAAATATCAAAGTAATTTATTGCTTGAGGGGGGCCAATTTCTTGGTATTACTTAACTGTTGAAGGATTTTCAAAAGCACGCAGTCCTGGACTCACAGAGAAATGATTGCTAACTACCCGAAATGCTCGTCAGGTGACTTTTGTCTTTTGTTCATCTATCCTTAGTTTCTTATTTTATTCTTGTGGCCTGTAAGTAATAGTAAAAAGTTTAAAGATCTGAACATGTATTTTTCTGCTTGGAATAATGTTCTCAATCCATTCTTGACTTTGAAGTTGCAGAGCGGGCTTTAAAATGAATATATTGAACTCACTGGCCAGGGGCTTGAATTTGTATGTGGGAATTGAGGGTAAATGCCTGGCAAACACTAACAGATTGAGATTAAGGATAGATTGTCTTGCTAACAGTTCCCAAGACCAACAGACTGCTGGGAGACCAAGATATTTTTATTATTTCTGTAAGTTTCTAGTTATAAATACATACTTTAATTCTGTATATATCTCTATACACCTGGATATACAGAATAGATATAGTTATATATAGATATACACATGTATCTGTGTGTGTACACATACCATTTCTCTAGTACCTGGCCGAATGATAGGTGCACAGTAAGTGCTAAATAAATATTTATTGTGTGACTAACATGGATGGATGTCATGCATGTACCAATTTAAAATATGGATGCTTTGAAAAGACTAAACATACACTTCTATTTTTGTAAATCATATAAATTGCCCAAGAATGTTTAACTTAAGTAATTTGTCAATTACACCTCAATTTAAAAAATAAAACAAAATTTAAAATATGTAAATGCACTAAAAGAGAGCAAAAATAAATTTAAAAAAGAAAAAAGTATTTCAATTAATATTGTCTCATTAATTAAAATCAATTTCAATAAAAACACAATTTACAGTCAATTTTTTAGAACTAGTCTTTGATGAGGGGTGCATATATGTACACACACACACACACGCACGTGCGCACAATCTGTCCAGAAAGTATCCAGCCATGTATTATGAAAAATAGAGGCGTTTACTGAAGAAGATACAAAATACAAGAAACATTGTACATACGACAATGGCACCTCAGTTCCCTTCAAAGTAGGTACCTTGGGACCTCACACAGTTCTCCCAATAGCCATCAGCTACCCTGTCCTATTTTCCTGAATCTCACTGAGGGTCTGAAATCTCTTCCCTTTCAAAGGTGATTTTAGTTTTGGGAAAAGCCAGAAGTTGCAGGGCGCCAAATCTGGGCTGTAGGCGGGCTGAGTCACCTGGGTGATTTGACATTTCACCAAAAATCTCTGCATGAGACGTGATGCATGAGCGGCTGTGTTGCTGTGATGAAGCTGCCAATCACCGTTTGCCCATAGCTGCGGCCTTCTGGATCATCTAAATAGTTTCTGCAGAGGAATGTTCAACACAAAATTTGATGCAGATTTGTTACTGTACTCTCTCAGTCATTTTGAATGCGACAGCCACACAGTGCACACACTCCCTCAAGGGCATCTACTGCCCCCACTGACTAGTACTGTGAAGTTGTCATTGTTCACGTATGTGCATTCCAGTCCACTCCCCTTAGCTGTCAGGTTACATCAATGTCATGCAAACTGTTCTTGTGATATTAACAATTGCTGGACTTTTTCCAGACAGTCCGCATATATATATATATATTTATGCCTGTGACAATGCATGGATGTATTTATCTAAGAACAATTTTTTCTTTTTTTTTTTTTTTTTTTAGAGAGAGGGGAAGGGAGGGAGAAAGAGAGGGAGAGAAATAGCAATGTATGGTTGCCTCTCACATGGCCCTCACGGGGACCTGGCCCGCAACCCAGGCATGTTGTGCCCTGACTGGGAATCGAACTGGGACCACTTGGTTCCCAGCCTGTGCTCAATCCACTGAGCTACACCAGCCAGGCCTAAGAACATTTTTATATACATTATCTTTTGGAGTTCAAATGATTCCTCCCAATGCATATGTGTATGTGACTGTGTGTACATTCACATACCTGTAGACACACACATTTGTATGTGTATATATGACAATATAGTCAGATTGCAACAATCATTTGGACTTTCTATTATAAGTCTCTCCCATTGCAGTTATATTTTTCAGAATTCTATTACTCATTGAGACAATTACCCCCTGTAGGTAAGCTGTGCCTTTATGATCAGCAGGAAACTTTTACGAAGTTACGTTTAACTCTTTAACCGTAAGGGTAATAAGTATCAGTTTAAATTAATTTTTCTAAAAACATTTATTATAGTTTCCAAATGTGTATACACCAAAAAGAATATTACACACTGCAAGAAACTGGCACATTGAAATATATTTATAACTTCCCTAGGTAAGAAATAATAATAACCCTTCACATATGATGTCTTGAGCCACCTCAGTGTTAGATTCCAAAGGAAACTGGGTGAAAATCACATAAGTAACTTGGCTCTAAAGGAGAGCTCTTGAAGTGGTGGTTACTAGCTAAATTGCAGAAGCCATTATCATTTTCTCTAATGCTCCCCAAAAGTCTGAATGTGACTGTAGAACTCACCTACATTGCTTTCTGGAGCAGCCATTATGAAAACGACATCTAAGAACATTCTTCCAAGTATGAAGTCATGGAATCCTGTCACAGAAGAAAAAATTAGGAATGAAGGCTTTGTATCCCCTAAATATTGAATTAATACTCAGGCAGGTATGGGTTTCAGTTCTGGTGCTATCACTGGCCAGTTACATAGCTTTAGGCAAGTAATTTTCTTCAATGAGGATCGTTATGAATATTAAATAAGATAATATGCAAAGGCCTGGAAACATGGGAAGTATTTAATATGCTGTATTTTCCATAATCTATGGTACTCATTTTTCTCACTTTAATATTCCTGAAATCAAGGGTTATCTTACAACTGGCATACTTTAGATATTTTATTTCTTTTTTTTCCTAAAAAGTGGTCATATTGAAGGTGTGTCACAAAATGGTGGAATTAGATTACACTGGTCTCGTCCTTCTTTCCTCCCCCCCACCCCCGACCACTCCCATGCCGTCAGTGTGGTTCTCAGTGGACGGCGCGGCACCACGGTCAAGAGCGCAGGCTTTAGAACAAGTGATCCCTGTTTGATTTCCAGCTCCTCCACTTACTGACTGTTGATGTTGAGCAATTTATTTAACCTTTTAAAGCTGCAGGTTCCTCATTGACAGAAAGAGGCTTGTGTTGTGAAACTTGAAATGTTATCCTAAGAATTTTAAAGTGTTAGTGCTGTATGTGGCACATAGAAAACGTGTAATACAGGTTTGTTGGCAGTTTTCATTATCAGGCCTGGCTTGTAAGAATAACAGATGACTATGTTTGGCAGTGTATTGAGAATACTTGCTTGGTTCCTGGATCATGTCATAAGGATATTCTCCAGTCAGTGTACAAATGTCACTGATTCAGCTCTAATTGGTTTCACTTCCTTTTATACTCCAATTTTAATTACTCAGGGCCCCACTTGCACATTTTGAGTTCTTTCTGAGAGTTCCCATGGTTGCTTCCTTGATATGCAAAATCAGGACCCTCATGTCCTTTGGCTCATATCCTCTATTTCTGCTCTCACTCTCCCCAGGCCTCTATAAACTGCAATTCACAGGTCCTGTGATAGGACCACCATGTGGTTGGGTATAGACATTCTTTTAAGGGTGTCTTTTTTTGCTCCCCCCTCTCTGTTTTTGCGGGGGGCAGGAGTTGCACACCTCCATTTAACTTCGCCTTCCCATGCGTGAAGCGAGCTCTTTCCTTAATTCTCGCCAGTATCTTTAAGACCAGAGTGAAAAATCTTCAGTGATTTAATTAAAGAGCAAAGATATGGAAAGGACATATTCTGGTTCATCCAAAGGGTTACTTTCTAGCCTACAAATTTTGTTACTGTGTAGAGATAGTTCACCCACTTCACTAAGAATATTTTGAGTGCCTAGGCTTTGGAATTCAACACCATTCATGGCAGGGTCCAAGGAGGGGAGGGTTGTCTTTCTCAAAACTAAAGATTTATTTGAGGCCATATTCCTAGCCAAGTAGTAATCTATTCCAAATTGATTACCAGTAGGAATACCCATTCTCATGATGTAAAACTCCACCTGTGCCAATTGTAATGAGTCTTGCTTTATAGATCCAGTAAGACATTCACACATACCGACGCAGTTCAATAGCAAATTCTTCTGCATTATTTGATCTGAAATACCATTTGATCTGAAATACCACAACCCAATCCAGGCTGGAAAGAGCCAAGATGTTTAAACAGTTTGTTCTCCAAGCAGGATGTGAAAATCACATCAGCACATCTTCCTCCAGTGCTTACCAGCCAGGGATGTCCAACCTGCACGTGCAGCCCGGGATGGCTATGAATGCAGCCCAACACAAAATTGTAAATTTACTTAAAACCTTATTTTGCTCATCAGTTTTCATTAGTGTTTGTGTGTTTAAGGTGTAGCCCAAGACAACTCTTCTTCCAGTGTGGCCCAGAAATGCCAGAAGTTTGGATACCTGGTTACCTGTTTCATCTCCCATAATTACCTGCTAAACCTGTCAAGAAGAAAACTAACTTCACAAAAATTAGCACTATAAATTTATAAGAGAGCCAAGAAATGGTTCTGTACACCAGCCACTCTTGATCTCCTCCCTTCCCTTTCCCTCTCAAATCCCCTCCCCTACCCCAAAATAGCAAGATCATTTAAGAGTCTGGACTCTAGCTCAGCCATACCCAACAATTTCTACCACCTAGTGAAGCTTTATTTGTGGACATGGCTCTATAGCACTTCTTACACTGGCACTGAGACCCACGGTCATTTTCACAGTCATTGTGGACCTACAGCAACACCTTGGGCTGGTGACAGTCCACAGAACTACCTCCTGCTGCTCCCTGTCTTCTTTTTTCGTTCCTCCCCCACCCCCTTTTCTTTCTTTCTTTCTTTCTTTCTTTCTTTCTTTCTTTCTTTCTTTCTTTCTTTCTTTCTTTCTCTCTTTCTTTCTTTCTTTCTTTCTTTCCTTCCTTCCTTCCTTCCTCTCTCTCTCTCTCTCTTTCTTTCATGCTAGGCAATTATTCTGCTTTGTTGAGTCAGAAGTCATGCCTTTGCCCTCTTCTTTATACTCTGTCTTCAGTTGGAGGAACTATTATTAAGTTTCCCTACATATATATATATATGGGATTTTCAGTTTGTTCCATAACTGAAAATCATGGCACAGAAATAGGGACATGGAACCTGGAGCTAGGCATTTTAGGCAGCTTTAGACCAAAAAACAGTGGGAGCTTCACGAGTCACTTAGGTTCCTTTCCTCATAGTATGGGCTGGATACTGTTTGTTGTACAAATATTTTCCGAGCTTCCAATGCCTCAAGCGCTGCTATGCCTGGAAGGAAAACTTGCTCTTCCCTCAAGTCTCTAACACTTGCTTTTCTCTGTGAGGCTCACTCCTTACAACATGAAATTCATGAAGCACAAGATGTGGTTCTGGAAAGCAAGTGGGCTGTCAGGTTAAGAGATGTCAGGTGAGCCTTGCTTCCTCCTCTAGAAGACAGATACCAGACCAGCTCCAGCACTCTGTAAGTTGCAATTCTAAGGGTCAATAGACTGTTTTGTAATCACCACAGTGTAACCTGGTAGGAAAATAAAAAAATATGCTGCCTTGTTAATTTTAGGAAAGCCAACTGGCATTTGTATTTCCAGGTTTTCTTGATCTGCCCTGTGCTGCCAGGGGCTAATAGGCTACCTCCGGGGAAGTTAGAAACACTAAATAAAAGTAATGGTTCTGTTTCCTGAAAAAACACTGAGCCGCCATTCTCCAGAAATTCAGATTCAATTGTTCTGGTGTACATCCCTAGCATTGGTTTTCTTTCTTTCTTTTTTTAAGTTCCCAAGGGATTCTAACCACAGCTGTTGTTGTGTCTGTGAACCACTGCTCTGAAGTCCCCCCACCAATTCTCTCCCTTTCTGTCCTGTAACGCCATGTGTTATCCACTCTGGTCTCATGCAAAGGCAGTTGTACCCCTCACCTAATTGGGCACTAGAATATAGGAGTTGCACAATAAACTTCTGCAAAAGGGAGGAATGAATTGAGAAAACAATGGGTGAGAGGAGTAAAAAGCAGAAAGGAAAGGGAGCGAGGAGAGGGTCTGGGTGGGGAAGAGTGATAAATGGCCGTCTGTCTCTTGCAAACCCTAGGCCTACAACTCTTTCTGCCCTTAAATCTTTTCCATGACAGAGCACTTCAGAGTTATCTTTCTACTACTTAAAAAAATACTACTTTCATTCTGGAATTCCTTACTAAATAGGCCCCATGTAATTTGTTAGATGTTGCCATGGGGAATAATATTTTCTTTCTTCTGAAAGGCTGAAAGGGGAAGACAATGACCTAATGAAAGAATGAAAAGCTACACGACCGGGTGGCTGCTTGATTGTTCCAGCACCTCACATATCTGTGCTCTGACTCACTGTGAAGCCTGCTCTTTGAAAAGACACATTTGACTGTGTCAGAGAGAATAGCTCAGCAGTAGAATCAGTGGTCTATCTCCCCAAATTGTATATTTTAAACTGATAGCCCTCCTCTGAGAGTAATTTCTATTATGTCAAATGTGCCCAGAGTGAAGGCTTATTCATTTATGACCTATGATTGGCTAGACACGTTCTCATTAAACTGGGTTGCTTTGCATTCAGTGTGTGTGGGAAGGGCAGGTCTAAGTGGTAAAGGGTGTTTTTCATCATGAAGGAACATGTTTTAGAGGAACAGAGTTTCTGGTGACTATAGAAATTTTATTCCAGAAGGCTTTCATTCAAGAGAAAAATAATCTTGAAGGTCAATAAAATGTTGAACACTCATGACAAGCAGCTTTCTGTATTTCCACGGTACATGACAGGGACAGGATCATCCTAGGTTGTGGTGCATTTGACCAAGGCCCCTGAATTGTACGCATCAAGCTACAGGAGTGTCCCTTAGCTCCGGCTAGCCTATGGAGGATGGAGGAGCAGGTCACATTGATGGCAGTGCAGAATAATGGCTAAGAGCACAGAGTTTGGGGTCAAACATTTCTGTGTTAGAATTCCTTTCTACCTCTTACTAATTGAGTTGAGACAGAGAGAGAGAGAGAGGAAGACCCTAAGCTGAGCTGGGATGAACTAAGAGAGACTTCCTTCTTAATGGTGGTAAGCTTAATATCATTTGAGGAAACGTTTTTCATTATCAGAGGCAAACACCTGTGATTATTATTAAATTCCTGGTCATTACTGAGAACTATGTGAGAAGTAAGTTATAGTCCATAAGAACTATATATGAACATATAGTTCATAAGATGCTGACTATCCGGTAACCAGAGTATAGAGTCTACTGAGAAAAATACTCAGCAAATCGTATATAGCAACAGCAGATGCTGCCCACAGAGTTCATACAGCAAGTTTCTGTAAATTACCTACGTAAGAGTCATGTAGCAGCACAATTACAAGAACACTGTTCCATAAAAGCACAGTTCCCCAACGCTTTCCCATGGGTACATCTCGTCTTTGTTTATAAAATACCTTTTTCTTGGACTTGTGTGGGACACTGGCAAGAATTTTAGAATAGAAAAACATGAGTTCTAATCCACACTCTGCCCAACAGAGTTGATGTTGAAATAAGTTCCATACTCTTTATGTTCTTCAACTTGGAGTTCTGTTCCCGGAAGTGGACAGAGAGTTGGATTGGATGGGTTCGAAGGTGCCTCCTAAGCTCCAAGAGTATTACTGATGTGTAATAGAATTTTTCACTTCCTAAAAGGTTGTAAGAATTTTTGTTTTTCAAAGCAAATATCACAGTCACTTACTAGAATTTGTAAGGTTCATAGACGAACAGCAACATTAATAGAGTAGTAGGTGATTGTTACCCTTGTCTAGGCCTAATTATGAGGTCAGAGTTCATAACTGTTGGAGAGTTTGTGAAGCTGAAAATCCTAAATTTAATAATCACACACTGTTTCATAACAGATGGCAAGTTAAGGTTATATCATAATCAAAAATCATTCACCTTTGAAGGAACTAATATAGTAGAGAATTATTGCCGACATAACCCAGAAACATAATAGCTCATTCTTTAAGGTTTTCCCCAGCTATTTCTGGTTAACATTTAAAAAACGAGTGCACATTTAAATGCAAAGATGTCATCTTCTATTAAATATTCAACTGCCATTTTCCAGTAATCAAATCTTCATGCTCAAATAATTTTTATTAAGTACCAATGTGTGTAGTGCGGTGTGTTAGACACTATATAGAGTAAAAGAAAAACCTGGCATAAACATAGAAGTTCAAACAAACAGACAGGCAAGCATAAAATTCCTCAATGAAGAGAAACATGGCAATGCCAGGCAAGAACGCAGACTAATAAATGAATCAAAATTGCAGTAAAAAATGTTTAACAAGTTCCTACTTATAAAGCTTTCTTGCATGACATATACATGGTTTTAGGTTATATATATATATATATGAACATTTTACTTCTTCTTAGAATGTTCTCCCTGTTAAGAATTTTTAGCAGTTGCTTGTTCCCAGAGACCTTGAGAAGGTTTTACTGCCCCTTCATTATACATAAACTTTGGCCCTCAGATTTTTATGGTGTTGGGTATATAGGTAATTCTTTGGGAATAATGGTCCTACAAGCTGTCCTGGAAAACTAACAACTGACTTTTTGTTATCTGCCTGTTTCATAATTATTTTGAACCTCTTTAATTAACATAATTATCACATTTATGTATTCATGCATAAACTTATTCATTCATTCTTACATTTACTCAGTAAATAATCCCTGTCCTAATTGCCAAAGCTCCAGCTTAGGAAACACTTGTTCTCTGTCTTTATGAAACTCAGTCTTCGGGAAAAGGCATATTTCTGAAGAGGCAGTAGTGTGTGAACTGTTCTCAGTGGTGCTGTGTACCAGGTGCCATCAGAGCAAAGAGGAGAGGCACTTCACATGTCCTCAGAAGTGCTGTTTTTCTACTGCCCCCGGCTTTCCTCAGCTGACAGTGAAGGCCTTGTCAGTACGACTGAGGTCCTGCACCAGTTTACATGTTGAAGGTGCATCAAAAATTGGCTGCTGACTGAGTCATCTGGAAGCGGGGGTCACTTGTTAAAAATACAAATCCATACACTGAGTATTCTGATGCAGTGGGTGTAGGATGAGGCTTAGAAATCCATATTTTAACATAGGTCCCAGTTAATTCCAAATATTAACAGATTTGGGCAAATAGCCCTAAGTAAATTTAGAATTTATAGTGATACATACACCATGAAAAGGGAAGGGGGATGTATAACCCCTGCTTTAACACAGAGTGCTTTTATAAAACTTCAGTTTAACCCAAAAGCCTGAAGGCCTTAAATTAAGGTTATGGGGAATAACTTTTAAACACACTGGAAAAAGAGAAGACATCTTATTTCATAATATTCATGGTTTTTTTGTGATCCAAATGTCTCCTCTCTCCTAACCTAGGTTTCCATTTGAAAATAATTCCACTGTGAGCCTTTGAACTATTTTACACGGCTAATTAAATGTTAAATGGTATAATTTATTTGAGGAAGACATTAATGTATACCAAGATATGTGCCACTGGTTCATAATGCACTTGCAGGTGCCCTGATGCCTTTCACCTCTCAGCCTCTGGCCTAAATGTCAACTTTCTGCAAGCCCCATTACTACATCACATTGGGTGCTTTACTGGGGGTGGGGCCTCATCTCAAAGCTGGCCAGTTGAGGCTTTATACCCAAGTTGTATGGACTGGACTTTCCTGCCCTCACTTAGGCTGACAGATACTAATATAACTAAAGCACTCTTCAACTTTGCAAAACTCAGTTAAGTAATAAGGGCGTAAACTGACCTATGGATTAAGTCTCACCCTGTTTCAGAGTCCCTTCTGCCATAGAGGAACCTTAACACGAGCTTTCTGACCTTCCCTTTCTCACGCTGCAAATGTTACCTTTCCTCTGACCCTCAAAGACGAATGCCTCAGGCAGATTCCACACTATCTCATCACTTTCAGAGTTGCAATGAGGATGCTGACTCTATTTTTTGATATTTGATGCTAACAGCTGTTAAGTTTTTTCTTTACTCTTCTCTTTGTACCCCACACCTGGGCTAGCTGATAAGAAAGGCTGGTGCTTCCTCCATTGGCATGGGGGAGGAGATTCACCTTGCACAAGCTCCGTCCTACACACACGTGGGCGAACTTTCACCTAGGTGCACTCCTGAACCACAGTAACAATGTTTTTTCTGGCTCTCTCAAAGGACCTACCCTGTTCTCTCCAGAGACCTCAAATATGTAAGTTATCAATCTTTGCATAATTTCTTGGTGTTTGTGTGTGTTTGGTGTCATCACTCTACATCACAACTGAATTTATTTTGGGGGGAGTCCATCTGCCTCTTCTGGTGACCATGACAAGAGTCCTGCCTCATCCAGTTCAAAATTTCAATATCATATCTGATTTAAAATGTTCCTTTCCCTCTAGACAATGTTCCTTTAGCTCAAAGGCACTAAAGGGTGCATATGTGTGTATACATGTACACATGTATGATATGATATATATGAACTCATTTGCTCCTCCTCCCTGCCTGCAATTTTGAGTTAGGATGAAGAAAAAGAGTTTTATTCTGGGGTTATTTATTCTCCTTCCTTTACAAGCCTAACTCCACTCATGCCATTCCAATGGTGGGAGTGTGGTGTTCATCCAGCTCTGTTAGTTACTACAGTAGCATATGTAGTAATGCTCCCCAAATGTCCATGACTTCCCTGTATTTTCCAGTCCCTTCTCCAGTTAAGAGAAAGCCATGTAACTGGATTTGATTGATGGTCTGAGTGGAAATTGCATGTGCCGTAAGCGGTCAGAGGCACATAAGAGAAGGTGTGAGTCTTCCCTACTCTCTTCTGTGTGAATGGCCACCCTGAAAGTCGTGTTGAAATGGCAGCATCATATGATGATTCAACCTGGAACTCTAAGCAACTCTGGAACAGAATCCCTCACCAGTCATGTTAGACATGGGTACGAACAAGAAATAAATCTTTGTAAACTAAACCATTCAGATTTGAAGGTTAATTTGTCACCACAGTAAATCCTGCCTTCCTGTCCACCTAGCTAGGTGAATATTTATATATAACTTTATGTATATTATAATATGAAGTTATATAAATATATACATATTATCTTTATACATGTTTATATATGATAGATATATTATTACATGTGTTATATATAATTACCTATAGATACTATAAAGTGAATGTTTTATAAACTATATCATATATTATATAAATTTAACTAATATAATACACTATATATCATTGTTATTAGTAAAATAAATGAAAAAAATCAGCACTGTTTGAAGAATTCAAGGATATAATAATTTAGAAAATAAGTAAATTAGTAATTAATACATTTTTACACCCATTGCAAAACAGACATCAGAACATAACCAGAAAAGTGATTGGCCCAATGATTAATAAATAAATTATACACAGACAATTGTTAAAACTTGGAAAAGAGAGATAGACAGCTAAGAAAGTAACATATCACATCTACCACATCTCTCTGTAAGACACAATCCCAAGTGCGAGGATCCCAGGGAGGTGCCAAACCACGACCCAGGTGGTGCGATCTTCTGTGTAGGAGGGGCTGACCTGTTCTTCACGTTTGGAGGGCGCCCAGGGTTTGCCTGAAATTCAGTTGCCTGATCCAAACCACGGGTCTGCAGATTAGACGTGGCAAGAGAACAAGGCCACCTTCTAGTGAAATGGCCCACAGCACTTAGGAAGGAGACAGCAGAGTTGTTGACTCATTGAGGCATCAGAAAAGCAACAAGATCACAGCTTTAATATACAGTCATGTGTTGCTTGACAACAGGGATAGTTCTGAGAAATGCACCATTAGGTGATTTTGTTGTTGCGTAAACATTTTAGAGGGCGCTTACACAAGCCTAGACGGTATAGCCCACTACACACCCAGGGCATATGGTACAGCCTATTGCTCCTGGGCCACAGACCTGCACAGCATGTTACTGTACCGAATACTTAGGCAATTATAACACAGTGGTAAGTATTTGTGTACATAAACATATCTAAACATAGGGAAGGTACAGTAAAATTGTGGTACAAAAGATTAAAAATGGCACACGTACATGTATCACTTACATGCGTGGAACTTAAAGGGCTGGAAGTGGCTCTGGGTGAGTCAGTGAGTGAGTGGTGGGTGACTGTGAAGGCCCAGGACATTACTGTACCCTACTGTAGACTTGATAAACACTGTACACTTAAGCTACACCAAATTTGTAAAAAAATTTTCTTTCCTCAGTAGTAAATCTACCTTAGCGGACTGTACTATTTTTACTTTATAAACTTAACATTTTTTATCTTTTCAACTCTTATACCACTTAGTTTAAAACAGGAACATATTATACAGCTGTAAAAAATATTTTCTTTACACCCTTATTCTAGAATCACTTTTCTATTTTCAAATTTATTTATTTTTCTACTTTTTATACTTTTTTTGTGAAAACACAAGGCACGAAGCACATGCATTAGCCTAGGCCTACACACAGTCAGTGTCATCAATGTCACTGCCTTCCACCTCCACATCTTGTCACAGCTATTGACACGCAAGTGGACGTACTGTCCTGTATATGCAGTGACAGTACAAAGTTATAATTTTACCATGAATATTTTTGTTAGTGATAAGTTTATTTCTAGTAGGTTTACCAAATATGGAGAGTAATTTTAACATTTACTGAATAAACTGAGACTGTGCTAAGTACTGTTCCTAGTCCCCCGTTATCTGCAGGCGATACGTTCCAAGACCCCCAGGAGATGCCTGCCTAAATCTGCTGATAGTACCAACCTGTATATATACTATGTTTTTTCCTGTGCACACATACACTTTATGGCTTCTCTTTGGCATGTCCCAGTTGCAAACATCACTACTCTGAGCTTTGGGGCCATGATTAAGTAAAATGAGTTGCTTGAACACGAACACTGCGATACTTCGAGAGTGGATATGATAACTGAGAGGGCTACCAAGTGACCAACAGTTGGAGGCGTACACGGCATGAATACTGGGGACAAAGAGATGATTCACATCCTGGACAGGACAGAGCGGGACTGCACGAGATTTCGTCATGCTACTCAGAAAAGCATGCAATTCAAAATGTGTGGATTGTTTATTTCCGGAATTTTTCATTTAATATTTTCAGACTGCACTTAACTGAAACTGTGGAGAACAAAACTATGGATAAGGCGGCGGACTACTGTATATACAATATCTCACGTAATCATACTCTACCTATGAGGTTATTATTATCGACACCTCACTGATGAGAAAACTGAAATGAAGACAGACTGATTAATTTGCCGATAATGGGTTGAGCTAAGAGTAAGATAGTCGTTTTTCTAACTGCAAAGCACTCTGCAAGTGAATCTCAAGCTTTAGAGTACTAAAAATCATCTAGGGGAGTGAGAGAAAAATATAGACATTTCGGTCTTATTCCTAGAGAATCAGCAATTCCAAGGTACGCTCGGAAATCTGTATCTTCAAGTATCATCCAGAGGACTTGGATGCAGGCGGTGCATGGGCCAGACTTCGAGAAGCGCTGCACTATATGATGAGATGCCAAATGCGTACTGCGATTGTTTTTAATCTAAAGTCTTGAATTCAACATCGTTTTCTTGCTTGTGTATATCCAGTTGTTCTAGCACTATTTATTGTAATGATAGTTTCTTTTTTATCATACATCAGATATCCATTGTATTTGGATTCTGAATATGACTCTTCTATTTTATTTTTTATAAATAATTCTTATGGTTATCCATTGTAAACACTGTGAGAAAATCCATTAGGACCAAACGGCAAGAAACCTTGGAATATCCCATAGGCCATTTTATGACTAGACACAAAATATTTGTGAAATTTATAGATGACCATTTACAAAGCAATACCCAGCATTTCCTCATTTAAATACATCTAATTGGATGACCTAGTACAATTTCTGATATTTTTAGAAATCTGTCTACAGCCCAGTAACTCTCAGACATTACTCTTTTTTCTTAGCTCTCCTTCCCCAAATCACCCATACAGCATTTTGGAAAACAAGTCATTGTTCATCAAGAACATTTTATCTTATATTCAAATGCCATTATGAAAGAAAGGAAAATACAGACATAGCAGTATTTACTTTTCAGGTGTTCTGCTTTTGAACAAACCTATCCCTTCCCAGCAATATGTTATTGTCTCAAACAGAGTACCTAATTGTAAATTTAGTTTCATTTACTTCCATTTAAAAATGAGAAAAAACAAATAGATATATGTATGTGCCCACTGGAATAAAAAAGGCTTTTGTTCAAATACGGTTTCATATCACCAAGTGATTTTGATATCCTGTCAAGCAAACTCCTAAAAACATCTTTTAATTTTAGAGTATTATATGACAAAGGTTAAAAAAATATTTTTATGAATCACAGATAAGGAAACTGAGGCACAGATATATGAAACTAGCTAAAACCATGAAGGAAATTGTATAAATAATCCAATGCTTTTCAGTGAGTTCCAGGGTTGGAGGCAGTTACCCTCTGGATTCCCAGGAAGGGCAAAAGCTTTCCATTAGCAGTGGTTCAGGCCTGCAACAACCGAGTTTCCGTTACATCTGCAGTCATGGGTAGTCAAGTGGTGACCCAGCTGGTCACAGAAAGTGTGTGGGCTCAGTGAAGGGTTGTTATCCAAATGATTACTGTATGAACAACTCAAATTCTGAACACTAATACCTCATTAGCACAGAAAGAATGTTTCTTCCAGTCCAGGCGGTGCGATAAACTCGGATGCAGGCCTGTGTTATAAAATATACATCCTTTCTGCATTCCGTCAGTGGAAGGCCCGACAACTAAGGGCTGAGAGAACTCAGTCGTTCTGTAGTCAGCCCCGCCGTTCTTGGGACGTCGACTGATAGTTCAGTTGATAGTCACCTGGGGAGAAGCAAATGAATTTGGAGGCCTAAAGAATCACTCATAGCCTCCGCACTAATAGAAGTTCATTGGCTTTATTCTTTCAGCACTGCGAGTCTGGTTTCTTTACCTTTGAGCATAATTGGCTGAGCTTTTCCTCAAGCGGCATGTGCGGTTCTTCCAATGGTGTGCTGATGATGCTTGTTTTTATCTGTGTAGCACAGTCATTTTTTTTAGTGCATTTGGGAGAGAAGGTCATAATGTTAATTGTTACTTGACGTTGATATTTTCTTGGACAGACACATTCCTGACAGGCCTGTGGACAGTGCTGCAGAAAAGGATGGTGAGCCTTACCTGAGGGTAAATTGGAAGCTTTTACCCTTGAAGAATGTTTCTCAAGCTTCCCTGATTGTAAGAGTTACCTGGGGTGTTGGTTAAACACTCCAGGCTTCTCCTGTGGGCATGCTGATTCAGGGGAGGGGGGGTGGATATGTCTCCTGCATATGTATTTTAACAGCCATGTGATTATTGTCATGAGGGAAGTGTGGGAACACTGTCCTACACAGCATGTCCATGATTTTGAAAGCTGGTCAGAGAAGGGGAGCTCCTGGCTCCCAAATATTCATCATCATTCCCACAAAAATATTTCTCATATTTCCCAAACCTCTACTCTATACCTGCCACTAATTGCCAGTCGGTCCCATGTGGGTGTGCTGTTCTTACCGCAGATTTGTCATGTCCCCATCACTTCACCTCAGCCTACAATTTCCGTCCCATTTCAAGTCATTCCCTTTCCACACACTTTCAGTCACAATGGTCCCAAACTGTGTGTTCTTCCACGTCAATACCAAGCTCTTCAAACATTTTGACCTTTCTCATGTTCCATTCAGTGCATAAAATGCCATTTTTCTCTTTACCCATTGTATTCTTATTTCTTCCTGATGAACTCAAATATCACATTCTTTGAGCCTTCCTCAGCTTCCTCAGGCAGAGTTAATTCTTAGCTCTATGTTTTCATAGCACTTTGGATTTCTCTTGCATATAAGGTATGTTACGTTGGAATTGTTTGTCCATTCATCTGCCTCTCTTAGCAGGCAGCACGGATAGAGACAACGTCTTTCTCTCTAGATGCAGTGCCTAGAGGAGTGCCAGGTGGATAGCAGGAGTCTCATAAGTGTTTGCTGAGGGACCTTTAGACTTTGAAATGATTACTATCAAATAAAAATATGTGGATTAATTTGTTTATATAAGTCCAGATATTCATTCATTCATTTATGCATTTATTTAGGCAAATGTCTACGGAACCACTATTATATGCTGAGCATTAGTGATTCGGTGGTAAGCAAAAATTAGACATGCTCCTTACTTTTGTGGAGCTTGGAGTAGAGAGAAATATATTAATAATATTTAATGAATAAAAGATTCACTACAGTGAAAAATATGACAGCAGCAGTGAAAGTTTATACCCGAGGTGGGGGTGCCGTACCTCATCCATCCGGGTGCTGACCGTAATCAGGGACTATCTGGGGAGAATGGGGAGTGAAGAGCCTCCCAGGCTCAGGCAAATGTCTGTTCAAAGGCCCTGGGGTGGGAGGAAGCACTAGGGACTGAAAAGTGGTTAGTGCGCCTGGAGCAGGGAGAGCAAGTAGACTAACAGCCAGAGAAAGTGTTGTCACCTAGAGCACATAGGTGTTCATGGGTCCCGTTAAGACATTGTGTTTTTATTCTAACTACAGTGGGAAATTAGTGAAAAACAGTGATTTGGGAAACTAGTGAAAAAAATGAATGTTTTTGGTGAGTATGTTATTGCATTTTGGGAGGGGATTTATATTGGCCATACTATGATTTGCTTTACTATTTATTTTTGTTTTGACCATGTAACCTTCAGGACAGGAACCATGTCTTATATTTCTTAGTGTTCCCAGCAGCTAGCACCATAAATAGAGTAGGTGACTACGAGATTGTGCATCTTGGGAGTGAGGCTTTACATAAACACACTTAGAAAGGAAGTTAACCAAATCCATTATAGCTTATAATGACAACAACTTGTGTTAAAATTGTGAGAAACATGTTTGACACGGTGAGTGGGCAGCTGGTTATCCACTACCGTTTTTATCAACAAAGGCGCTTTTTAAGTGTTTGGGAAGCTAATAATCAGGGTTAGTTTCAGAAAAAACCTGCTTTCCTTGTCCAAAACGTAATTTTTTTACTCATAATTCTTGAAATCTTACTTACAGAATCATTGCTAGGCCTTAAAAACGATTTGATCTTCAAGACTCCTCTTTAAAAATGTAAATACTTAATTGTGGGTAAGAGGTTAATAGTTATCAACTGATATATTTGGAATGTTTTGATGAGGATCCAAGTACAAAGGAATATACGTATTGGGTTAGAGCAGGGGCATCAGTGTTGTAGAAGCAAAGTTTGTTTAGTGCCGGTCCTCAGTTTTTGCTTCTGTCACTTCCTTTAGAAATGAAAGTCATTTTATGAATGATGGCAGTGTTGTACATACTGACTGTAGCTGAATCTGTCCAGACTTCTGTTTGAGGATGAAACACCAGAGTACTTTTTCCCCTAACTCCTAGAACACTATACAAATTTAATGATATCATGAGAGACAATGCAATAAACTTGGGAAGGTAAGTTGTTCTTTTGTAAGAGTTGAGCCAGTAGCAATATCTTCCAAAACCTTTTTGTATTCATGGGCTTCTCAAATCAACTTTTTAGAAACAAATTCTTTTTGTAAGGCTAGGCTTTCATTGGAACATCTGTGTACCTAATATTAAAATAGTGCTTTCTGCCATTTGTGACAAAATGGATGGATCTTGAGAACATCATGCTAAGTGAAATAAGTCAGATGGAAAAAGAACCATATGACTTCACTCAGATATGGGATATACTCATATACTGCATTGTGTGCCCACCAGCCAAAGTCAAATCTTTTCCCATCACCATATATTTGACCTCCTTTATCCTTTAATACACTTCCAACCCTCCTTCCTTCTGGTGACCACCATACTATTGTCTGTGTCTACGAATTTTTGTTTCTTTGTCTATTTTATTTGTTCACCATAAGGTCAGTTTTTGCTGTTTTCAGTTTTACGAGGTCTGTCTGGAAAAAGCCCAGCCATTGTTAATAAAACGAGAATGGTTTGCATGACATTGATGTAACCTGGCAGCCAAGGAGAGTGGACTGGAATGTGCATGTGTGAACAATGATGACTTCACTGTACTAGTTAGTCAGTGGGAGCAATAGACACTGTTGAATGAGTATTTGTACTGTGTGGCCATCCATTCGAAATGACTGAGCCAGTAAAACAATGAATCTGCATCAAATTTTGCATTAAGCTTGAACATTCCTCCACTGAAATTTTTCAGATGATTTGAAAGACTGCAGTTATGGGCAACTGGTGATTGGCAGCTTCATCACCACAACACACCCATTCATGAATCACATCTCATGCAGAGTTTTCTGGCCAAACATCAAATCATCCAGGTGACTGAGCCTCCCTACAGCCCTGAAACTTCTGGCTTTTCCCAAAACTAAAATTACCTTTAAAAAGGAAGGGATTTCAGAATATCAATGAGATTCAGGAAAATAGGATGGGGAAGCTGATGGTGATTGGGAGAACTGTGTGAGGTCCCATGGTGCCTACTTTGAAGAGAACCAAAGTGTCATTGTCCTATGGATAATGTTTCTTGTATTTGTATCTTCTTCAATAAATGTCTCTATTTTTTCATATTACATGACTGGATACCTCCGGACAGAGCTGCTTTATTTTCTGATATATTCACAAGGGATGCCATAGACCTTATTGTAATTTTAATAAATTAATAAATCACAAACAAGGAAAAAGGTTTTGATTATTCAAGTGACCATACTAACCAAAGACTCATCCATGAATTTTTTCTTTACCGCTTTCTCCCAGAGATGTTCATCTCAGGTCCTAATTTGTCTCATAGAGTCTAAGTTAAGGATCAGCAGTATGAGTCAAATCTGGCCAGCAGCCTTTTTCTGTGAATAAATTTTTTTATTATTTCTTTATTTTGAAAGATTTATTTATTTATTTATTTATTTATTTATTTATTTACTTATTTTTTAGAGAGGGCATAAGCAGAGAAAAAGAGAGGGAGAGAAGCATCAATGTGTGGTTGCCTTTCATGCACCCCTTACTGGGGACCAGGCCTGCAACCCAGGCATGTGCCCTGACTGGGAATTGAACTGGTGACCCTGTGGTTCCCAGGCCAGCACTCAATCCACTGAGCCACACTAGCCAGGGTGTGAATACATTTTTATTGGGACATAATCATGACCACTCATTCAAGTACTCTCTGTGCTGTTTTCATGCTACAATAGCTGAGTTGAGTAGGTGCAACAGAAAACAAATGGCTCACAGAGCTGAAAACATTTACTACCCGACCTGTTATATTAGAGAAAGTTTGCCTTCTCTGGTCTAAGCAATGATTTTATATATTCCATGACTATCAATTAAGGTAGGAGGTCCCTGAAAGCATGGTCAAATAGGATTTCTCTTTGTATCTTTAGTGCCTATCATAGTCTTGTTGAAAAGAGGTGCTCAAGTTCATAATAAATTAAAATAACTTAATCCATTTGTATAAATAATCATGCTCCCCAACTCCTAACCTTAAGGACCATGGGAAAGAACTATTGAAAACCAGGTATGGGGGAATTTTTCCAAAACAAGGACAATTTGGGGTTGATTATCAGGAAACCCCATATCAAAAGATCAAACTCTGATCTTGCTGTGCTACAAAATGTTGCTTCTGTTCTCATTTCAGCAACCTAGAGATGGGAAGGTAGTGATGTGAGGGAAGGACTAATGCAACTTTAGGTCCCAAGAGAATTTTTATACCTAACCATTCCCAAAAGTATTTATAGAGATGCCCCTGTGTCAGGTGCTGAGCAGCTTCTCCAAGGAGTAGCTAAGTGGTCATGCTGGGGATATTTGTATTCCCTACTCACTCATCCCAGCAGGTAAGTTCTGCTGTAACATTTGGTATCACAGGAGAAAAGGGATTTGGGGAAGCAAAAGTAGCCTGTTCTCCATACTCTTTCTGCCTTCTTAGAATGCTCTTGTTTGACTTTCCCTATGTATGTAAATCTGGGAAATGACTGCAATGTAAATTAATTTTTAAAAAAGGCTCATAGATCAAATACCTTGTTTAGTAGGCATTGGAAAGAGCTTGGGAAAATATTGTGGTGAGTTTCCTGAATAACCAGGCCAGAGATGGCAAATGTGTATGAAATTTATTTCCATTCTGACCCCTTCTCATGCTTCCACAGTCAGACATCACTAATAGATCACGGCGTTCCTTCAGACGGAGCATCAGAATCTTTCCTAAATTGTTCAAATAGCCACCACTGATTAGTCAATCAGCAATGGTGAATGAGATGGAACCTTATTCTCCAAAGGTGGTTTCACATATTTACTTCATCTTTAGCTCCTTATGAAATAATTTATCAAGGCCTTGAAGTCAGGAACTGGGGAGGCCTCACACCAAGGCATACTCAGTAAGGTGCAGAGCACAAAGGTGTGAGATGACCAGATGGGATAAAGCAATGTGCATTGGAGTGGCATGAAATGAACTTAAAATAGGAGGGCGGAGCCAGATTAAGGTGGATTTTGGCATCTAAACCAGAATATTTGAATGTGCAAAGTCAGAGATCCCAAATGCTGGTAAAAGTATTAGCGTTCTCCAAAGAAACAGAACCAATAGGTTAAGATGTGCATACACACACATACAGAGAGGGGGAGAGAGATAGGATTGAAGTTTTGAGAAATTAGTTCATCAGTTGTGAAAACTGGCAAACTCAAAATCTCCAGTCCTGGTTAACAAGCTGGAAATCCCCCCAGAAGCTGATGTTGTCTTCTTGAATCTGAAGGAAGTCTGGAGGCAGAATTCCTTCCTCTTCAGAGGACCTCAGCCTTTTTTCTCAAGTTCTTCAACTGACTGTGTGAAGCCAACACTGGAGGGTCATCAGCTCTTCTCGAAATCGACTGGTTTGAATGGTAATTACATCTAACAAACACCATAACTGAAATATTGACTCATATTTGATCAAACAATGAGACATCTTGGTTTAGCCAAGTTGGCACATTAAAATCAATTGTCACAGTAATAATGGGTAATTATCAGAGGCAGACAGATTTGTGTTTTTAAATTTGTATTATATATTTTAACTATTCACATAAAAGTTCTGATTTTGCAGAAATTATTGCTGGAAGAAAGGTAAATTTATTTAAGTCAAACGGTTGTTTTTTAAAAACTATCACTTAAATATTGAATACAGATGAGGTATGGATATGGTGAGTATATGAAGGTCGTACTGAAATACGATCAGAGATTGGTGGGCAGCAGAGGCATGCTGAGTCCCTGTAACAAGAAAATGTCTTGAGGAAATGGGATATTAGAAAGATTAATTCTGTTGCCCCGAACAAAGGCTGTGAACAGGAAAAATTTAACAAATAATAAATGTGAAAATTGACTCTTGTAATAATTTATTTTCTAAGGAGGCTAACATTTTGCAATATTTTCCAAATGTAATTTTCCAACTCTGCTGCCTTTTAAAAAAATTTTCTGTTGCTATTTTTTTCCACAAGTGGAAGTTTTAAATTTGTAAAATGATCAGTTGGTCTTTTACTTTACGATTTATTAAAAGGATGTTAAGCTTCGGAAGCCATCCTTGGGTTTAAATTCACAGATCTAATGCCTTATTTGAATGGACGTTTGGAAAAAGCTCTTTTAAAAATATTTAACCTTTTAAATGTATCTGGTATTTATTTTGTACTACTCTATGAGGGTTGAACCTAAATTAATTTTATTTCCCTGAAATTACTACCCAGTTATTCCTGCATGAGTTCATGAGCACTTCTCCCTTTCTGGTGATGTTGCTTTTATTTTCTAACACATTTTTATATGCATCAAAGTTAATTTCTGAACTATCTAGTATGTTTTATATATCTATATACTATTCTTCTTTCAGTAGTGTCTTATTTAAGTCATCATAGCCTTGTAATATATTAAGATTTCTAGTGTGGCTAGCCCCATCTCATAGTCTTCATTCAAATTTTTCTTTCATAAATTTACCTATTTTTTCTTACTGAGAACATAAGAATGTAGTCATTCTCCAAAATTATCAGAGACGGTTAATTAGATTTTGTGTAAATCATTATAAGGGTTGTAATGAATTTATGTATAATCCATTTAAGTAGGAATTTATGCACATTTTTAATCAACTTCTGATGTTTGTGACTACATAGCAGAGATAAGATTGGAGTCAATGCATTAGTCTAAAATAAGAACAAAGAAATTTTCTCTCAGTTGCCTCCTTCACTTGTGCAAATGAAATGTATAAATAGCCAAATTGAATTTAATTATTTTTTTATTTTTGCATCTAAATGCCTGGTGGAGATATAGTCTAACAGCGAAGGACCCAATGACTGGCCTTGGGAGAAGAACAAAAGAAACAACGATTAACACTGTGAGTGAACAGATTTAGAAACCCAGATTTTAACTTTCATTTCAATTACTTAATATTTCAAATGGAAACTATGATTTATTTCTGCACAGATCTTCACCTTGGGTGTTTAAGGTTTTTTTGTTTTTTGTTTTCCCCTTCTCATTTCCTTTGCCCTCCTCACGCTGGCTGGCGGTATCTGTGCAGGCAGAACTCACGGCCCTGATTACTTTTTGGTCCTCCTGAGTCTCCCCTGACAGCAAAAAGCAGTGATCAGACAGGCTGAATGATTCAGGAGACACAATCTGATCTCATTTTAGCCTCTTGTGAGAGACAACCTGCTGTGAACTAGAATGATAATGCTGCAAATTATCTTACTCCTTCAGGCCTCTCTTGCTTTTTTGTCCTGATGAATGGCTGCTAAAAGAATATAAAGCATGTAAAACATGGTAAACATTGATTTGTTGACTTGGCCATTGAACTGGACATCTTGCCTTCTTGCAGGTAAGCCGATGAAGGGTTTCACAGATTCTAGATTTTATTTACAAGAGTGAAGTGTTTAAGTGTTTTCATATAGGTTGCCAACTGATACACTGATGTTATTTGCCTTTAAACTAGACTTTCAGTTTTGAGCACAGATGTAAAATCAAAACAAAACCACCAAACCAAGGGAATGTTTGTAAATAGGACATTTTAGCTGCAAAAACTGACAACAAGAAGAACAGAGTTGACATGATATGATTGGTCAGTTTTCTGAGTTGAAAGAAAGGAATCCTCATTTATAGCTGACTGAGGAAGTCCAGTTATACTGCAGAAAAGCTCAGAAGTGGTAGGAGAAAGTGGAGAACCACCCACAGAAGAGAGAAAACCTGGGCATAATGAAGTGTAAGGAACAGAAGAAACAGCACCCTTTAGAGTCGGTGATGCCAACATTGAAGATTATGGTGACCGCTGTTACATTGCTGGCTCCCAGTGAGATGGTCCACACCTCAGTATTTGCCCCTGTGTAGTCCTCTCCCTTTAAACCTGAGTTGGAATGTGACTTATTTTAACTAACCAGCAGTGGCAGAGTGATGCCTTAAGAGCTCTTGGTCTAAGCCTGCCTTGGTCTAAGCCTTGGTATAAGTTCTACCTTTATGGTCTAAAGATCAGTGATCAGCATTATAAGAATTTTGTTACCCTGATGGGGCTATAGAGAGAGGCCAAAGGAGAAACCACATGAAACAGAGAGGCCCTGAGAGAAAAGCCCAGCCATTGCAGGGTCCCAGCTGACCTACCAGCTGGATGAATTCACATGAGTGACCATTGGCAAGATCAGCAGAAGAATCACCCAGCTAAACCCGGCTAAGGCTGCAGAATTGGGAGAGAGAAAATGTTCACTGCTTTAAGCCAGTATGTTTTGAGGTGTTTTTTTTAAATTACACAGTAAAATATAGCAGCTGCACGATAATGGATTAGAAGACTCAGGGATTAAGACCCAATAGCTCTGTTCTGTGGAACAGCATTTTGTGGAGTAAAGATGAAGGCTTGGAACCACAGCAAGTTTAGTTCAAACTTTCACTGTGTTGCTTTCTTATCTCTGTAGCCTTGGGAAAACTTTTTAAGCTTTCTGGGGTTCAGTATTGTTAGCTGTAAAATGAGAGACCTATTTCTTCTCTCACAGGATAGTTAAGAAATGGGATAAATGTACACTTGGGGCACGTATTAAGTACTTACCAACTATTACTTCTATTACATTTTATCTCTGTCATTCCCTCACCCTCTGAGCAGACAAAAGTGATCTAAACTACATTAACTCTTAAGGGTAGTCCTCTGGTTGACTAAAGGAAGTTCCGTCAGAGGTCAGTATTTTTGCTATGTGTGTGTATTTGATAAACAATGATTGTGTTCACATGAAAAAGAGGTACAATCCTAAAATACAAGTGATGGATTTTTTTCTTTTAATGGTGGCAGGTTTGGAACTACTGCAGGAGCCAATGCACATTTGTATCTGCATCCCAGACTCACTGCCGCTGCTCCTCTGGAATACCGCAGTTGTTTATCAGACTGGCTTTGGGTCACCAAGGCACACTGACATTATGTTAAGTATATTTTATTGCAGAAGGCATAAAGGCGTATACTATATTTCCATTATATTTCCACAAAAAAAGTGTTGCTATATCGATTGATTGTAAAGTTTACTTAGGCAAAGAATTGCAATTTTGAGGCAGTATGGGATAACATTGGTCACTCTTCAGTACTTATCTTTATACTGGAAGGTGAATTAGGGCCCTGAAAAGAAAGAAGTCTCATATTAGTATCTGAATTGTTAAAACTGAGCAGATACCAAGTTTCCAAGCTTTATGAAACTGCATGCACACACACACACAAATAGACAAAAACACACAAAAGAAAGGATTAAAGAGAAAAATAATCTTTCCCTGTCCACACTTTCCAATTAGTAAAATGGGAAAGCCATAACAGAAGTTCCTCCAAGGTCACTTCCAGCTCTCAGTGCAGCAGTTACCTCAAACCCTGTGCCTGCATTAGCCCTCGAGGACAGTGAGATGAAAAACACAGGTTGCTGTCCAGCCAACCTTTCAGTGCAGAGCTTAAAATAGAAAAGGAATCAAAATTCTCTTTTAGAGTATGCATCTTATTTTTATTTTGTGTTTTTATTGTTTCCATTTCATTTTAAAAGAGAAATGAAAGCTGCCATTGGCCAAACTGCTACACGTTTCGTTGCTCTACAACTGCCTTACAAAGGCAATCGAGACCAATCTTCTAAAATGTCTTTTAATGACAAATGTAGGACCATGAAATTTGTCCTAACTAATTTTTCTTCTTTAGACCTCTTATAGGGCTCTGAAGTTTCCATATCTTAATGCCAAGAACATGGCAAAGGAATTTGGATCAGTGTAGTAAGTACCTTGTGTTAGTCTGGCTCAAAGTTGCTTTTTCTCAATGGCCTAAAAAAGCCATTTGAATGCTTTCATTCTAGTAAAAAAAGTTAAAGTGGGGAGGATAGATAAATTTCCATGTAATATTTAGCCTATTAAAATGGCCACATGCAAAGCTTAAAACAGAATAAATTCTTACCAAGGACTCCGTATAAGGGCATGTCAGTGTGGAAGAAAGCATGAGAAAATGGGAGAGTTAAAGTGGGTCTGGGAGTATACGTCCTCTCTCCAATTAGGATCCATGATTATAGTGGACATTTGTTAAAGCCCCCTCTAATGTAGACAGGGAAATGTCTCCTCAAAGTCTTGTTGTGTGCTTCCAGAATGCTAACTCACCCCAGGATTCCCAGCAGAGCATGTACATTAGACCAGTTTCTCAGACTTTCTGTGGTGCAGAATCAGTTTGCTTCTCTCCCATATCCCCATCTACCATGGACTGAAATTGTGTAAAATACAGTAAAAAAGAATCACTGGGAAATGGCACATGAAACAAAAACATACAAAATAAAAGCCTCAATATTTTTTATTACTCTGTCAAATTGCAATAAAAGTTTCTAAATGGCCCCTATTTCTACACTTAGTTTGTTGCTGATAATAACAAAAACGTGAGGACAGGCAGTGGTTCCCTGACCACACTTTGAGTAGCACTGACACGGACTTGGCTAAGAGTGTTCTCTGGTTCCCAGTGACTATTTCAGGAGTGTTCTTGTGACTGAGCTGGTCCCATTCAGTGGAATACTGGGACTCTAGTTGAGAACACTGGGACAACAGTTCTGCTTTTCTGCCAGGATGCCATCTTAGGACCACAGGACAAGTGGATTGGGAATTCGTCAACATTGAGAAAGCAGAAGAAATGACTGTGGAGAAATATAAGCCAATGAATTAAATTTTTTGCTGAAGCCAGAATTCCTCTGGTTTTCTACCATCTTCAAGAGAAGGAGTCCTACGTGACACAGTGATTAATCTGCACATCTCTCCAGGAGCTTGCAACCATCTTCTTTTGCCAGTCATCTTCCGAACCAGAGGCCTGGGTGTGCCTTTCTTCTGCTTACGAAAACCTTAGCTTCTCACTGTCCTCAGTACAAAGTTCATATTAAGCTTCTCAAACTGTCATTCAATGTCTTCCATAATGGAGTCCCCTTCTCCTTTTTTAGCCTACATTTTTGCTAATCTCATCCTCAGACACTTACCTTATGCTTTATTGTGACCAGACATGCCTTTTTATACATGTTATATAGGTTTGCTCATGTTCCTTCTGGCTGCACCGGATTTCCTCTACCCACACCCTTTTCAGACTTTCTAATAATAGGACCTTGAAAACATAAGGTGTTCATTATTTTTAAATGTTAAGCATCACACAACACCATGATTTCTGCTGATTCAGTGGCTATTTTTGCAAATGTTGACAGGAAGGCAAATTGATGATCCCAACATTTAATAAAAACTGTTTAAACCCCAACAATCTCATTTCCTAGAGACTCTAATGATCATACCACCTATATTTTAGAAATCAAGAAGATTTGACACAGTACAACTTTAATGTGGAAGTCAGTGCAAAAATAAATAAGCAAGAAATAAAAACATACATCCATACCAAAACAGGTACACAAGTGTTCATACCAAGTTTATTCACAACAGGCAAAAAGTAGAAACACACAAATGTTCAACTGATTAATCTGTAAACAAAACTATATATCCACACAATAAAATATTTTCTATAAAAAGAAATAAAGTAATGATATATGCTATAAGAGAAATGACCCTTAAAAACATTCTAAGTGAAAGAAGCCAGATACAAAAAAATAAACCATACACCCATTGTGTGAGTCCATGTGTGTGAAATCTTTGGAACTGATGCATCTACACAGTAAGTGGAAGAGTGGTAAGCTAGGTCAGGCGGCATAAGATTGAAGTGTACAGGCTGAAGGGAATACAGTTTCTTTATAATTTGAAAATGTTCTAAAATTGATTGTGGTGATGGATGCACAACTTTGAAATGCCCAAAATCCATTGATTTGTTCACTTTTAATAATGTGAATTATATGGTATGTGAATTATGTCTCAAGAAAGTAAACTAAAAAGGAAAACATTTATAGGAGTTTTATTCATCGTTGCCCAAACTGGCATTCAACCAAGATGTCCAAGGTGAACAGATGAATATATTGTGGCACATCCAAATGCTGGAATATTATTCAGCATTAAAAAGAAATGAGCTATTAAGCCATGAAAAGACATGGAGGAATCTTAAACGCATATTACTAAATGAAAGAAGCCAATATGAAAAGGTTACACACTGTATAAGTCCATCTCGATAAAATTCTGGAAAAGGCAAAACCCAGGATAGTAAAAAGGTCAGCGGTTGCCAGGTATTGGGTGGAGAATCAGACGAACAGGCAGAACACAGAGGGTTTTAGGCCAATGACACTACTCTGTATGATACTACAATGTTGGATACATGTCATCATGCATTGATCCAAATCCAAAGAATGTGTGACACAGGACACCAAGAGTGAACCCTAGTGTAAACTATAGACTTTGAATGATAATGATGTTTCATATAGGTTCATTAATTGTAACAAATATCTCACTCCAGTGCGAGATGTTGATGGAGGGAAAGGTGGTGTGTGTGTGGTGGGGTGTCAGAAGGCGTACGGGAACTTTGCACTTTCTGCTATACTTTCTGTGAACCTAAAACTGTTCCAAATAATAAATTTTAATGAAGTAAGAAAGAGTGGGAGGACCATAATGAGAACAAAGAGGAAGGTGAAGAGGAAGACCTCCCGATACCCATCTCAGTTGGCACTAACTCAGTATGTCCCTGACTCCTTTCTCTTCTCCCTCCTTGCAGAACGTTTCATTGCTTCTTTATCAGTTTCATGGTCTTACCACCTCCTTTGCCTGAGCCTCTCCCACCACCATCCTCCTTTCTTCCCCCTTTCCCACTGATTTTCAATGGGTATGCCACATGAATTTTGAAAACATAAAATGCCTATTTATTTAGAGGGATTGACCTCTTTTCCCTCAGACTTTCAAATAAGAAATGACAACCTCTAACACAATAATAGCCATCATGTGATTCATCATATGAATGAATCAAAATTATACCTATTTTTGACAGATCAGCAAAATATATGTTTGTGTATACATTATATAAATTTTTGTGCTGCAGAACTTTAGTAATTAGTTTATGTGTGCCATAAGATGAAAAAGGTTGAAAATCACTGCCCTAACCCAATGAATCCCTGGGGTATTTTCTGTCATCCACACCACTAGGTCAAATTCAGCCTCCAGGGCATTTTCCTCCCTTGGATTCCAAATTCCCTTTGGACCATTCCCCACCTCAACCCCTTGACTTTCCCTCTCTGCCACCACATGACAGTCAGAGTGAGGAAACCCCTCTGACCCTGAATACCATCCTTCTTGACTCCTCCATTACCCATGACATCAACCCCATACCAGACTTGGCTCAGACAGTAAATCCCACAGGATCAGTTAGTTATAACCAGGTACCACCAGCCTTGTCTGTTTTACCACCACCAGACTGCACTTTAACTGTGACTCAACCTAGGTCAGTATACATCTCATCAAAGCCTGTTCTGGAGAACTCATCTCCAGATGGCACTCCTCTCATGTGTATTGTCCACTCATGTCCTGCAAGGCACAGACCAGCCAAGACTGTCAATTTCAGACTTGTATCATGAAGCTTATGCCAAAGAATTGTTGCCTTTCACCTTGGCAAAATGTGATTTTAGTCAAGACTCTTCAGATAAGGATGTGGGCTATGACTCTGAAAAAGACCTAGACAGTTACATGATGAGTCTGTTAGGGCAGAGTACAAGTCAGAGACAACTAGAAAGTGCCCTGAAAGTACATCTGAGCAAGAAGTTTGAGGAAATCAATGAAGGTCGGCTCCTTGGGACTTTGCATAGTTAATGGCATGCTACCAAGCAGGTTCTGGGAAATCTCAAATGGAATAACCCAGAGAAGTTAGCCACCATCAATGGGTGGGGACGACTGCCTGAATATGTCCCAGGAGCTTTCCTTCCTTGAATTCAGTGCACAGCAGTTGCTGGAAGCCCATTTTACCAAGTTTTGTATGAGGATGTTGTGGGGCCTTCCAGCCAAGGTCTTTGAATCCATAGAGGTCTTAAATGGAAAGATTATTTCTCACATTTTTAATTTGATTCCAATTCTTTCTCCCCAAACTACTTGATTCCTAAAGTGGACTCCTAATCTCGAGGCTTCATGCACCTCAAAATGTAAATCCCATTCCGAATCTACCCCTCTCTGTCATCTTACTTGTGGACAAGGAGGGACAAGTGGCCCTGAAACAATCACCCTCTGATATCCACCACGGGCTTGCAGAGGAGGTTCAGAGAATTAGGGATGCCACACAGACTCTCCTGCCTGTCACAAACAGCATCACTGGCAGAGTAAGTCAGAGACATTTTCCAAACATTTGACCCCCAACATTTGACCCCCAAAGCTGCCCATAAGGCATTCCTGATCAGACATGTGCCAAGGGATCAAAGTAATAATTACAGGTATAAAGTAGAAATGGGTCAGGGCAAAGAGATAGAGAAGAAATTGGAACTTGTTTCCGTGCCCAATGTGTCCAGGGAGACATTCAGGGCTGAGGAGATCAATGCTGTTCAATCCAAATCTAATGACATCTTGACAACTAGCAAGTTAAGAATCTCCCAAAGGATTAATGTGAATGAGAGTAAAAGATCAACTACTGTGACCATTGAAACCCATCCCCACTCCCAGCAAAGATATCAGTTCTCCAAAATCCTAAATCATCAGACCTCAGAGAATAACTTAATTGCTGAGTCAAAGTCTAAATAGGAGAACAGGAAGCATAGCCAGGCCGAAGTGCAACCCACTGACCTGTCCCATGACTCCGACAGCCTGACTTCCAAAGCCTCCCTGACTCATGTTCAGGGTGTCTCCAGTGTGGACATGGGAGCTTCCTAGGTGCTACATATCCATCTGGAGCAGTGGCAGGAGCCTTGGGTCCCTAAGTATGTCTTAAGTTTGTCCCAGGGTATCAAGTTCCCAGCAGCTACAAGAATAGTGAGCCCCACAGGCTGAGAATCAAAAGAGCTTGGTGGAGGGGATACAGGTTTGGGAACATTCTAACCTAGAAGGAAGAGTTTTCCTACTTGGGACATGGCATTAGAGGAGACACTTGGGAGCAAGTTTTCCCAGACCTTATCTCAGAAGGCACAATCTTGTTCTGAAATCTTTTTTAGTAATAAAATCAAGCACCTTTTTCAATGGCTTAATCCTGGGGTAAAGTGCAAAAAGCAAGAAAAGAAAGCTCTCAGGAAAAAGGCAGCCCTATATCATCTACACAGAGCAGAGGCCCAGTTAAAATTAGAGCTGCCTTTACTGGAATGATGGAAGCTCAGACAGTCATGACAGGAAAACTGGGAAAACTGGAAAACTGGGGCATCTGCAGACAATAGATACCGTCTGCCCTCAAGAGCCCCTTCCCTCTGCAGTGAAGTTTGGGAAAACTCAGCAGAAGGCAACAGTGCAGGCCTGGGTGGAGTCTGTCCAGGGGTATCCTTTCAACTCCAGCGCTCCCTCCTGCAAAGTGACAAATACCAAGTCATGCTGCCAAGCAGCTGTCTTTGGTGGCTAAGCTCTACAAGTAGTAGATATACCAGAAACCAAGACAGACAATCCCAGAAAGTTGGCATTAAATGACCAGCAATTATATCAGAAGCACGCCCAACCTATGCCCTAAGAGGGACTGTGCCCCATCCAAGCCCCACCTGCAGGCTTCAAGCTTCCCAAGGGCCTCCCCATGCTCTCACCACTGCTGAAGATCCTGTGTTGAGAGATCAGTCTCTACTATTTAGACCAAAAACACATGTCCAGAATTTTCAGGGAGAAAAATCTCCTAACTCTAAATAATTCCTTGTGGAGAATATTGTTTCACCCTAATAAGTATTTCTCTAATAATAATGATGTCTTTTCTGTGTACTGCAATGAGGTTTGGGGTATCTCAAAGCTTCTTCTTAAAGAAGAAAATAAATTAGTTCAGTTCCTACTGGTTGCTTCGTTTTGCTTCCAAAAGTGACCAGTGCCCCTGGAACTTTCCTCCACAAAAAAGCCCATTTCCTCCCTGATGGGACAGAGGGCATGTGTTCTGTCTTCTTCCTTGTAGCTTAGCTTTAAGAAACTTAGGTTCACAGAAGCCCATACCTTCCCATCTCAGGGAATGCTTAATATCCTTCAAACAGTAGAGAAGTCAAGCCTTCTATATCTGAAGAAGACCAGGGACAGGTATATTTTCCATAGAATATTAGTAAAGAAAAAGACAGTGGCTTAATCATTACTCAGGAGTCAGTGATTAGAAGACCTCACAGGTAGGTGATCCCTGAAAGGGCATGTTTGGGCAGATATCGCTGCAGTGGATCCTGGGCTGGCTGGAGAAGAGTCTAGTGTAAACAACATAGATCTGCTTAAATATCTGTGTCATGGGCCATGTTAATATTTGGGGGAAGAATACTTTAACCATGATATTGAAGTATCCCTACTGAAAAGTCAACTTGGGGAAGTGGTTCCTGTCTCTGGGTATTTTTTCAGGCTACGGAGTTGATGAAATGTGTTTGTTTGTATTTTTATTTGCTTAGCAAAAGTATCACTCAACTATCAGCAGGAGAAATGTTAACGAGTCAGTCATCTGACTCACAGGGTAAAACAAAGCTCAAAGTAAGGTAAAGATGCCTTAGACTAAGCAAGAAAGTAAGAAAAAATGGAGAGGAGTTAGAGTGACCTTGCTGGTGGAACAGAGGTTTATGTCTCATCACCCCCACACCGTGACCCTCTCTTGCTCCCAGATTCCTCAATCTGATCTAAGCTCCACCTGCCATGCAGGCTGATCAGAGCACTTCACAGCATAGTGATGCCTTGCACCAAAAAAGCTGCTCCTTGAGAACTAAAGCTTTTCAGGGATGTCAGCAGGTGTGGCATCCCTGTCTTTGAAGAAGGTGATGTTGGTGCCTTCTTTCCATCCACACTTGATGGAAATGTCCAAGGTCTTGCATGGACATTTCACCTATCAGGATGGAGATGACACCTTCAATATTCATGGTGTTGGTAGAGCTATCATAAATTTCCCCCTGAATATCTGAAGCTCATGAATCAGAGGTGAGTTCTAGACTAAGCAACAAGGTTACAGATATTTGGGGACCCATTGTGGACCTCCATGGAATGCATTTTTTTTTTTTGCCAAACCTGCAGAGATACCCACCCTTACAATACGGGTCTGCAGAAAAGTCAACTCCACTTGTACAGACTGGAACACAGGATGGGATGAGTGACCTAGAGAGCACTTCAGGGAGGTTTTCCATAAGCATTATGAATCCTGAGCATTAAGGAATAGCAACCACAACAGAAAACAAACAAACAAAAAGCAGATGTCCACCACAGAGTGAGTAGTCTCTCACTACTACACTTGTATATTTTTCCAGAATTATGCCCTTGACCCTACAACTGAAGCTTGGGATAACAAAAAATGCCAGTTTTGTAGAAGCCCTGGTAGGAACAGAACGGTGAAATGGAACCCAATGAAGGCAACCTGAAGAGGTGAGCAGGCATTGGAGGGCTCTAACATAAATGTGGATCAAACATCCATTAACCCAGACCCCCACACCCACATCATCTCATCTTAGGGTCCCTTACGTCCACACCATTGCAGTTACTGCCCCACTGTACAGCTTACTGCCGGGGACACCTCTTCCATCAGGAGTAATAGGCTGACCTTCCACCCTTTGGCTGCATCTACCTGTGCTTCCAACATATATGCCCCTTGTGAATTTTTTTACTCCAGGTCATTCATTTTTCCCACTTACTCCCTGTCAATCCACAAAGCTCCTGTTTTCCTCCTTTACCAAGGTAGATGTGATGGTCTACTGTGTAACTAATATTTTAAAAGCTCCACTATGAATTGTCCCCTTCTAGTCCCCTTTAATCCTTCCTGTCTGGAAAAAATTCAGTTCTATGTGTTTCCAGAAATGTCTTTGTGTAAATCATTGATCATTATTGGATTAAATCCCACAATCAATTCCACTGGTGTCCCAGAACTCCCTGGAAGTACTCAACAAACAATTATCCCATACTTACTAACAAGTCAGTGACTTTGCACTTTATACTGTATTTACTGTGAACCTAAAACTGCTCTAGAAAATAAAGTCTACTGAAGGAAGAAGAGGAGGAGAAGAATGAGAAGAGCAACAAGGAAGGGGAAAGCGAAGACCTCACAATGCCCATTTCAGCTGGTACAAGTCTGAGATTTTCCCTGACCCCTTTCTCTTCTCCCTCTTTGCAGAATATTTAATTGCTTCTTTATCTGTTTTGTGTTCTTATTCCTACGTCTTTTCTAGTTCATATCACTTCATTCTAGTTGTTTATAGGTCTCACTTATTGCACTAAGACCTGCTTAAGGGTAAAAGTAGGGCCTTATATTGTTAATATTTCTACTATGGAGAAGAAGGAAGATGGCAGAGGACTGAATGAAAGTCACACTGACCTCCAACCAGGGCCAATCTGGAATTACAACTCAATTGTGGAGAAGCCACCAGGAACAAACAACTGAGCAATAGCCAGAGAGAAACTGTATAATTTCAGACAGACAGGAAAAACAGCTTCAGAACAACCTGTCTGGTAAGGAGTGCGATGGAGACTTGAGAGGGGCTGGCTGGCACCCAGAGGCAGCAGTGCCAGAGGGATAATTAAGTGGCTGGTTGGAACCCCCCTAAGAAGAAGGGGGTCTAAACTCTGAGCTAGGATTCCAAGCCTAGAGCACCAGAGCCCAAAAAGCACACAGATAATAACCAGCAATGAAATCAATGCAGCCACTTGCCCAGGGATCTGGCAAAGGCAGGGGCAGAGTGCACCAGTGATGCCTGAGGAGAGACTAAGGACTGAAACTTGGGGGAGAGAACTGAGAGAGTAGATGCAGGGATGCTGGTGTTGAGTCATTCCCAGATGGCAGCAGCCATCATGCTCAGGTAGACCACTCCACTCTGAGCAGCAGTAGCCTGAGGGGAAAAATTAGTCCCGCCCCAGGAAGGTATCTGCCCTGGCCCTGTGGTGCTTAAGCCTGACTGCTGAGTGCAGAGTGACCGGATTCACAACTGAAGGGGATAGCTAGACACAATAGATCCATGGCAAAGGTGGGGCAGAGTGGACTAGAGAGGCTTGAGAAGAGACTGGGGATGGAGGCTTTGGGGAGAGAACCGAGAGCATAGCCACCAGGATCCTGGTGCTGAGCCAATGCTTACATGCAGCAACCATTCTGCTCAGACAGACCAATCCCCTCTGAGCAGCATCAGCTCAAAGGGAGAAACTAGCCCCCATTCCAGGAGGGATTTGGCCCCACCCTATGGTGCTTAAACCTGACTGCTGAGTGCAGAGTGACCAGATTAACAATGAAAGGAGACAGCCAGGGACAGCAGATCACTGAAAGTAATGAACAGGCTGCCTAAGGTCAGACAGAGTCAACATCTGACATCACCAGAGGCAGATCCAGAAAGAAAAAAAACAGTGCACTTGTACAACAGCACACGACATGTGGTGGGTGGAATGACCCTCAATCAACCAGCTGGAGGGAAGGACACACCAAAGAAAGACCCCAAAACAATCAAAACCCAATTACATTCAGAGAACCAGCATAAAAGACATAAAGGGTGTCCTAAGAGCATCAAGTTCAGCTGATCAAGGAGACTGCATCAATGAATTTCACAGGCCTTCCACCATAGAAGTTCACACCACAAAATCAGAAAGTCAAAACAGATCAATTTAAGAAGCATAAGCAAACAAGAAGAATCCTACAAATAATGGGAAGACAAAGAAACAACCCCCAATCAAAAGGAAAAGAGGAATCCTCAGAAAGAATGTTAAATGAAATAGAGGCAAGTCAACTATCAGATCTTGAGTTCAAAACAATGGCAATAAGGAGGCTCAATGAGCTCAGTGTGAATTATCAAAAACTACAGGGAAACTATGAGGAACTTACTACAAACTATATCAGCATAAAAGAGGACATAGAAAAAAGTCAACAAGGGCCAAGAGGAAACGAGGAATACAATTTCCGAATTGAAGAACACAGTAGAAGGAATCAAAAGCACGGTCAATGAAGCAGAGGATAGAATCAGTGAACTGAAGGACACGGTAGAAAAAAACTAAAAAGAGCAAGAAAAGGAAAAAAGACTCAAAAAGAATGAAGACGGGCTCCAAAAAGAATGGAGTTTTCCCACTTGTGCAAACTCCAAAAAACCAGGATCGGTGCACAAACGGGCCCTCTGGCCTGCGACAGGCCGGTGCCAAATCCAGGGACAAAAGCAGGCAGTGAGCGCAGGTACTTGGAGCTCACGCTCTGACGACCAGGTACAAAGCGCTGGCCACCCAGCCCCTGTGCACTGAGCCCTGCAGGGCCCACGGGCTCTATAAAGAAAGGCAGAGGAGTCCCATTGAGGGGAGCCGCAGTGCTCACAGACTCTTGACTCAGTGTGGGGGCAAAGCAAACCACCCAGAAGGGGCACGGAGAGTTCATAGCATCTAAACCAGCAAGAAGGTGGGGGGGTGAGTTGCCCCTAAGTCGTGCACCCCCAAAACAGCACAACAGATCCAGTCTGGACTCAGAAGCACACCTAGGAACTGGGCTGGAGGCTGGACAACAGCGAAGAGTGCATCTCAGGAACGGAGAAAAGCAAAACTAATATCTTCCCAGACTGACGCAGCCAGGAAGACCGAAAGAACAGGCCTGGCCAGAAACTTTTAAAGCCAGCCAGCAGAAGTTTCTTTTTTTTTTTCTTTCTTTTTTTTTCCTCCCACCGTTCTTCCTTTCTGCCTTTATTTTTTTTAATGCCTTCTTCCTCCCTTTCCTTTAGTATTCCTAGTCTTCTCCTCTTTTTATTTTTTTTGTCTTAATTTATAAAAAATAGAAAAAGAATTTTTTTCTTTTCTTTCAATTCGTTCTTCCTTTCTTCCATTCTTTCTTTTTTATTCATCCTTCCTTCCTTCCTCTCCTTGTATTATTCTTTCTCCCTTCCTTCACTCCCCCCCTTTTTTTTTTTTTTTGCCTTTTGCCTTTTGCCTTCCCCTCTGTTCTTTACCCACAAGTGAGACATTAAAACCTGGAGTTGTGAAGAGACCAGAGTTGGACCATACAGGGGTCAGCCCAAAAAACAGAGACAGTGACACAAATTTAGCTTTGCTACTCCAGAGAATTTGGAAGGTAGGAGCAGTGAACACCAGTACACCAGCTGGAAGAGGAAGTACATCAACAAAGGAACCACCAACACAAAACAACAGAAGAAGGTGAAGGAGGAAGAGGAACCCACACTGAACTCAATCCAGGACCGAACGGATAACATACCAATTGGAGGAGAAATTACCCACAACAAACAACTGAATAAGAGTAATTTAAGAAACAGAGGCTAGCAAGAAGAGTCTCACAAACAATGGGAAGACAAAGGAACAATCTCCAAATGAAAGGAAAGGAGGAAGCCCCAGAAAGAATGATAAATGAAACAGAGGCAAGCCAACTATCAGATATTGAGTTCAAAGCATTGGTTATCAGGAAGCTCAAGAAGCTTGATTAGCTCACAGAAAATTATCAGGAACTACAGGGAAACTACGAGGAGCTCACTGCAAACTATATCAACATGAAAAAGGAAATAGAAACTATCCGCAAGGGCCAACAGGAAATGAAGAATATAATATCTGAACTAAAGAACACAATAGAAGGAATCAAAAGCAGTCTTGATGAAGCAGAGGAGCGAGCTGGAGGACAAGGTAGGAAAAAACACCCAAAAAGAGCAAGAAAGGGAAAAGAGACTCAGAAACAATGAAGAAGTATTAAGGGAAATGCAGGACAACATGAAACGTAATAATATTCATATAATAGGGATACCAGAAGGAGAAGAAGAAGAGCTAGGGATAGAAAACCTGTTTGAAAAAGTAATGATGGAAAACTTCCCTAATCTGATGAGAGAAAAAGTCACACAAATCTAGAAAACACAGAGAGTTCCAATAAAAAGAAACCCAAACAGGCCAACTTTAAGACACATCATAATTAAAATGGCAAAATTCCAAGACAAAGAGAGAATCTTAAAGGCAGCGAGGCAGAAACAGGAAGTAACATACAAGGAAGCCCCAATAAGGCTAGCAGCTGACTTCTCAATGGAAACGCTCCAAGCCAGAAGAGAATGGCAAGAAATATTCCAAGTAATGAGAACCAGAGGCCTGCAACCAAGGCCACTATACCCAGCAAGGCTCTCAATCAAGATAGATGGCCAAATAAGGAGCTTCCAAGACAAAAGAAGTCTAAAAGAATACACCCACCAAACCAGCTCTGCAAGAGATGCTAAAGGGACTACTTTAAGGGGAGAAAGGAAGAGAGAGAGAGAGAGAGAAACACGAATACAAAAAAATGGCAATGAATAAGTACCTATCAATAATAACCTTAAATGTAAATGGATTAAATGCTCCAATCAAAAGACAGACTAGCTGAATGGATAAGAAAGCATGACCCACACATATGCTGCCTACAAGAGACCCACCTCAGGACAAAAGACCTATACAGACTGAAAGTGAGAGGCTGGAAACAAGTTTTCCAAGCAAACAGACAGGAAAAAAGAGCCGGGTAGCAATACTCATATCAGACAAAATAGACTTCAATAAAAGGGCCATAGAGACTCAGAAGGACACTTCATAATACTCAAGGGAAGAATTCACCAAGACATAAACATTGTAAATATATATGCAGCCAACATAGGAGCACCCAAATACATAAAGAAAATCTTGGAGGACTTCAAGAATGATATTGATAGCAACACAATTATAGTAGGGAACTTCAACACCCCACTGTCAAAAATGGACAGATCTTCCAAACAAAATATCAACAAAGATATTGTGGCATTGAACAATACTTTAGAAGAAATGGACTTAACTGATATATATAGAGCCTTTCACCCCAAAGAAGCTAAATACACATTCTTTTCAAATGCACATGGAACATTTTCAAAGATAGATCATATGATAGGACACAAAACAAGTCTCAACAAGTTCAAGAAAATTGAAATCATATCAAGTATTTTCTCTGACCACAAGGGACTGAAATTAGAAACCAACCCAAAGGAAAAAACTCCAGAAAATTCAAAATCATGGAGATTGAATAGCACGCTATTAAACAACCAATAGGTCAAGGATGAGATTAGGGAAGAAATCAAAAAGTTTCTCGAAACAAATGAAAATGAGCTCACAACAACCCAAAACTTATGAGACACAGCGAAGGCAGTCCTGAGAGGGAAGTTCATAGCGATACAGGCCTACCTAAAAAAAACAGAAACAATTTACACAAACAACCTAACCCTACACCTACAAGAACTCGAGGAGCAACAACAAAGACAACTCTGAGCAAGTAGAAGGCAGGAAATAGCCAAAATCAGAGCAGAATTAAATGACATAGAGACTAAAAGCACAATTCTAAGGATCAGTGAATCCAGGAGCTGGTTCTTTGAAAAGATAAACAAAAATCGACAAGCCTTTAAGCAGGCTCATCAAGAAAAAAAGAGAGAGGGCCCAAATAAACTCAATCAGAAATGAAAGAGGAGATATCACAACTGACGCCACAGAAATACAAAGGATTGTAAGACATTACTATGAAGAACAGTATGCCAAGAAATATGAAAACCTAGGTGAAATGGACAAATTTCTAGGAAAATATAATCTTCCAAAACTTAATAGAGGGGAAGCAGAAAGCCTGAACCGACCAATAATAGCAGATGAAATTAAAGCAGTAATCAAAAATCTCCCAACACACAAAAGCCCTGGACCAGATGGTATCACAGGAGTATTCTACAAAGCATTTAAGGAAGAATTAACACCTATCCTTCACAGACTATTCCAAAAAATCCAAAATGAGGGAAGACTCCCAAAATCTTTTTATGAAACCAGCATCACCCTAATCCCAAAACCAGATAAAGACACAACAAAGAAAGAAAACTTCAGGCCAATATCACTGATGAACATAGATGCTAAAATCCTCAACAAAATATTGGCAAACTGCATCCAGCAATACATTAAAAAGATCATACACCATGACCAAGTGGGATTCATCCCAGGGATGCAAGGATGGTTCAATATTCACAAAACAATAAATGTAATACATCATATAAACAAAAGCAAAGACAAAAATCACATGATCATATCAATAGATGCTGAAAAAGTATTCGATAAGGTACAGCACCCATTTATGATAAAAACACTTAGCAAAGTGGGAATAGAGGGAGCATTCCTCAACATAATAAAGGCCATATATGAGAGACCGACAGCCAACATTATACTTAATGGGCAAAAACTAAGATCTTTCCCACTAAAATCAGGAACAAGACAAGGATGTCCACTATCACCGCTTCTATTCAACATAGTACTGGAAGTCTTAGCCACAGCAATCAGACAAGAAAAGGAAATAAAAGGCATCCAAATTGGAAAGGACAAAACAAAATTATCATTGTTTGCAGATGACATGATAGTGTACATAGAAAATCCTATAGACTCCACCCAAAAACTACTCAATCTAATCAATGAATTTGGCAAAACAGCAGGATACAAAGTCAATATCCAGAAATCAAAGGCATTTTTATATACCAACAGTGAAAAATCAGAAGCAGAAATCAGGAAAAAAATCCCATTTGATATAGCAACAAGAAAAATAAAATACCTAGGAATAAACCTAACCAAGGAAGTAAAAGATCTATACTCAAAAAACTACATGACACTGAAGAAGGAAATCATGGAAGACACAAACAAATGGAAACATATACCATGCTCATGGATTGGAAGAATCAACATCATCAAAATGTCCATAGTACCCAAAGCAATTTATAGATTCAATGCAATCCTTATCAAAGTACCAATGGCATATTTCACAGATATAGAACAAACACTTCAAAAATTTATATGGAACCATAAACGACCCTGAATATTAGCTGCAATTTTGAGAAAGAAGAGAAAAGTAGGAGGAATCACAATTCCTGATATCAAACTATATTACAAGGCCACTGTAATCAAATCAGCTTGGTACCGGCATAAAAATAGACAGATAGACCAATGGAACAGAATAGAGAACCCAGAAATAAACCCAAGTCTCTATGAGCAATTAATCTTTGACTAAGGGGGCAGAAGCATAAAATGGAATAAAAATAGCCTCTTCAACAAATGGTGTTGGGAAATCTGGATGGCTACATGCAAAAAAATGAAACTCGAGCACCAGCTTACACCATACACGAAAATAAATTCATGGTGGATAAAAGACTTAAATATAAGTTGCGACACCATAAAAGTCCTAGAGGAAAACATCGGTAGGAAAATCACAGACATTCCACGCAGCAACATTTTCAATGATATGTCACCTAGAGCAAGGGACATAAAGGAAAGAATAAACAAATGAGACCTTATCAAAATAAAGAGCTTCTGTGGGGCTAAAGAAAACAGTGTTAAAATAAAAAGAGAACCAACAGTATGGGAAAACATATTTGCCAATGATACCTCGGAAAAGGGTTTGATCTCCAAATATATAAAAAACTCATACGACTCTACTCCAGGAAGACCAAAAACCCAATTAAAAAATGGGCAAAAGACGTGAACAGACACTTCTTGAAAGAGGACATACAGAGGGCCCAGAAACATATGAAAAGATGCTCAAAATCATTAGCCATCAGAGAGATGCAAATTAAAACCACAATGAGATACCACCTCACACCAGTCAGAATGGCTATCATCAACAAAACAACAGATAACTGTTGGAGGGGATGTGGAGGAAAAGGAACCCATCTGCACTGTTGATGGGAATGCAGACTGGTGCAGCCACTGTGGAAAACAGTTTGGAATTTCCTCAGAAAAATAAAAATGGAACTGCCTTTTGACCCAGCAATTCCACTACTGGGATTATACCCTAAGAACCCTGAAAAAACAATCCAAAAGAACCTATGGACTCCAATGTTCATAGCAGCACAATTCACAATAGCCAAGCACTGGAAACAACCTAAGTGCCCATCTACAAATGAGTGGATCAAGAAACTGTGGTACATTTACACAATGGAATTCTACGCAGCAGAGAGGAAGAAGGAGCTTATACCCTTTGCAACAGCATGGATGGAACTAGAGAGCATTATGCTAAGTGAAGTAAGCCAGGCAGTGAGGGACAAATACCACATGATCTCACCTTTAACTGGAACATAATCAACAAAAGCAAAAAGCAAGCAAAACATAAGCAGAGACATTGAAATTAAGAACAATCTAACAATAGCCAGGGGGGAAGGGGAGGGGCCAATGGGGAGAAGGGTTTTCAGGAACCACTATAGAGGACACATGGACAGAACCAAGGGGGAGGATGGAGGCAGGGAAGGAGGGTAGGGTTGGAGGGGGAGGGGAGCGGAGAGGATGCAGACAACTGTAATTGAACGACAATAAAGTAATTAAAAAAATAAAATAAATACTCCAATCAAAAGACATAGGGTAGCTGAATGGATAAGAAAACATGACCCAAACATATGCTGCCTACAAGAGACCCACCTCAGAACACAAGGCTTACACAGATTGAAAGTGATGGTTGGAAAAAAATATTCCAAGCAAATGGATAGGAAAAGAAAAGCTGGGGTAGCAATACTTATATCAGACAAAATAGACTTCAAAACAAAGGCCATAAAAAGAGGCCCAGAAGGTCACTTCATAATACTCAAGGGAAGAATCCATCAAGAAGACATAAACATTGTAAACATATATGCACCCAACATAGGAGCACCCAAATATATAAGAAAAAAATTTGGAGGACTTCAAGAAAGATATAAACAACAACACACTTATACTAGGGGACTTTAACACCCACCATCAAAAATGGAAAGATTTTCCAAGCAAAATATCAACAAGGATACTGTGGTATTGAACAATGCACTAGGATCAAATGGACTTGAGTGATATATATAGAACCTTTCATCTCAAAGAAGCAAAATGCACATTCTGTTCAAATGCACATGGAACATTTTCAAAGATAGACCACTTGATAGAACACAAAACAAGCCTCAACAAATTCAAGAAAATTGAAATCATATCAAGCATCTTCTCAGATCCCAAGGGCCTGAAACTAGAAACCAACCTCAAGGAAAAAACTCAAAAACACTCAAACTCATGGAGATTGAATAGCATGCTATTAAACAATGAATAGGTTAAGAATGAGATCAAGGAAGAAATCAAAACATTTCTGGAAACAAATGAAAATAAACTCACAACAGTCCAAAACTTATGGAACACAGTGAAGGCAGTCCTAAGATGGAAATTCATAGCAATACAGGCCTACCTAAAAAAGATACAAACATTATATGGAAATATAGCAAAACATTGTTATATCTCAAATAAACAACCTAACCCTACATCTACAAGAACTGGAGGAACAACAACAAACAGAACGCAGAACTAGTAGAAGGAAGGAAACAACCAAGATCAGAGCAGATTTAATCTTTTATGACATAGAGACTAAAAGCACAATTCTAAGGATCAATGAATCCAGGAGCTGGTTCTTTGAAAAGATAAACAAAATCGACAAGCAGACTCATCAAGAAAAAAGAGAGAGGACCCAAGTAAACACAATCAGAAATGAAAGGAGAGAGATTATGACTGATACCACAGAAATACAAAGGATTGTAAGAAATTACTATGATGAACTATATGCCAAGAAAGTTGAAAACCCAGGTGAACTGTGCAAATTTCTAGAAGAAATAATCTTCCAAAACTGAATGAAGAAGCAGCAGAAAGCCTGAACAGACCAATAACAGCTGACGAAATTGAAGCAGTCATCAAAAATTTCCCATTACACAAAAGCCCTGGACCAGATGGTTTCACATGAGAATTTTACAAAACATTTAAGGAAGAGTTAAACTCTATAATTATCAGAGTATTACAAAAAAATCCAAGAATATGGAAGACTCCCAAACTCTTTTAATGAGGTCAGCATCCTCCTAATCTCCAAACCAGACAAAGACACAACAAAGAAAGAAAACTACAGGCCAATAACACTGATGAACAGAGATGCTAAAATCCTCAACAAAGTACTGGCAATCCTCATCCAGTAATACATTAAAAACATCATACACCGTAATCAAGTTGGATTTATCCCAGGGATGCAAGTATGGCACAATATTCAAAAATCAATAAATGTAATACATCACATAAACAAAAGAAAAGACAAAAACCACATGATCATATGAATAGATGCATAAAAAGTATTTGATAAGGTACAGCACCCATTTATAATAAAAATGCTCAGCAAAGTGGGAATATAGAGAGCATACCTCAACATAATAAAGGCCAACATCAAATTCAATGCACAAAAACTAAAGCATTCCCACTAAGATCAGGAACAAGACAAGGATGTTCGCTTTCACCATTTATATTCAAAATAGTATTGGAAGTCCTAGCCACAGCAATCAGACAAGAAAAAGAAATTAAAGGCATACAAATCGGAAAGAAGGATGTAAAACTGCCATTGTTTGCAGATGACATGATAGTGTACATAGAAAATCCTATAGACTCCACCAAAAAATTACTCAACCTAATAAGTGAATTTGGTAAAGTATCAGGATACAAAGTCAATATTCAGAAATCAAAGGTATTTTTGTACTCCAACAAGGGGATATCAGAAACAGAAATCAGGAAAAACATCCCGTTTGATACAGCAACAAGAAAAATAAAATATGTAGGAATAAACCTAACCAAGGAAGCGAAAGACCTGTATTCAGAACACTACATAAAACTGAAGAAATTAAGGAAGACACAAATAAATGGAAGCATATACCATGTTCATGGATTGGAAGAATTACCATCATCAAAATGTCCAAACTACCCAAAGGAATTTATAGATTCAATGCAAACCCTATTAAAGTACCAATGACATATTTCACAGATAAAGGACAAATATTTCAAAAATTTATATGGAACCATAAACAACCCCAAATAGCCATAGCAATTTTGAGAAAGAAGAACAAAGTAGGAAGGATCACCATACCTAACATCAAATTATATTACAAGACCACAGTAATCAAGAGTCTGGTACTGGCATAAGAACAGACACATAGATCAATGGAACAGAATAGAGAGCCCAGAACGGAGCCCAGAAATAAACCCAAGTCTCTATCACCAATTAATATTTGACAAATGGGGCAGAAATATAAAATGGATTAAAAATAACCTCTTCAACAAATGGTGTTGGGACATCTGGACATCTACATGGAAAAAAAAATGAAACTTGACCACCATATTACCACCATACACAAAAATAAACTCAAGATGGATAAAAGACTTAAATATAAGTCACAATGCCATAAAAATCCTAGAGGAGAACATAGGAAGGGAAATATCAGATACTCCATGCAGCAATATTTTCACTGATATGTCCCCTAGAACAAGGGACATAAAGGAAAGAATAAACAAATGGGACTTCATCAAAATAAAAAGCTCCTACACAGCTAAAGAAAACATCAGCAAAATGAAAAGGGAACCAACTGTATGGGAAATATATTGGTCAGTGATACCTTGGACAAGGGTTTGATCTCCAAAATATAAAAAGAACTCACACGAGTCCACAATAGGAAGAAAAATCATCCAATTGGGCAAAGGACCTGAACAGACACTTCTCCAAGGAGGACATACAGAGTCACATGAAAGGATGCTCAGCATCACTAGCCATCGGAGAGATGGAAATTAAAACCACAGTGAGATACCACTTCACGCCAGTCAGAATGGCTATCATAAACAAATCAACAAGTAAGTGCTGGTGAGGTCGTGGAAAAAAGGGAACCCTAATACATTGCCGATGGGAATGCAGACTGGTACAGCTACTGTGGAAAACAGTATGGAATTTCCTCAGGAAACTAAAAATGGAACTGCCTTTTGGCCTAACAATTCCACTGCTGGGATTATACCCTAAGAATCCTAAAACATCCATTCAAAAGAACCTATGCACCCCAATGTGCATAGAAGCCCAATTTACAATAGCCAAGTGCTGGAAGCAGCCTCAGTTTCCATCAGTAAATGAGTGGATCAAAAAACTATGGTACATTTATACAATGGAATACTATGCAGCAGAAAGAAAGAAGAAACTCCTACTCTTTGTGACAGCACGGATAGAACTGGGGAGCATTATCCTAAGTGAAGTAAACCAGGAGGTGAAAGACAAATACCATATGATCTCACCTGTAAGTGGAACCTAATTAACAAAACAAACAAGCAAGCAAAATATAACCAGAGACGTTGCAATTAAGAACAAACTGACAGTAACCAGAGGGGAGGGTGGAGGGAAATAATGGGGGAAAGAAGAAGAAGGGTCATCAATGAACATGTATAAAGGACCCAAGGACAAAGCCAAAGGAGGTTAGGATTGAGGGTGGGAGTTCGGGTTGGGTGGGGTAGGGAAACGTGATGGTGGGAAAATGAAGATAACTGCATTTGAACATTAATAAAAAATGATTAAAAGAAAAAATATGTCTACTATGTTCATTGCAGCATTATTTACAACATCCAAGATTTGGAAGCAGCCCAAGTGTCAGTAGATGAGTGGAGAAAACAGCTGTGGTACATTTATACAATGGAATACCACGTGGCTATATGAAAGAAAAAAAAAATTACCCTTTGTGACAGCAGGATGGACCTGGAGAGCATTATGCCAAGTGAAAAAGCCAGTCAGAGAAAGACAAATACCACATGATTTCATTCATATGTGGAATCTAATGAACAAACTGAACTAACAAGCAAAATAGAGACAGACTCATAGATAGAGAGCAGGCTGACAGCTCTAGGGGTGGGGCGTTGGGAGAGTGGCGGGATTGAGCAAAAAACAAAAAGAGAAAATTCATGGACATGGACACAGTGTGGTGATTGGAGGTGGGTGGGGGTAAAAGAGTGTATAAAGGGATAAATGGTAATAGAAAAATACAATAAAATAAAAAAATAATTTAAAACCTACATAGTAAAAGTCACTAAAAGTTTGTTGTGTAAATGATGGATTGCTTATAGCTATTTTAAATGCAGGTTTGCAGGTTTTGGCTCAGAGTGTGTTCTTCTTGAGCCTTTTTGTTTTCATGAAAAGTGCTGCACCCGTGTGGCTCACCCCAGGGACAGTGATCAGCTGGGAATGAGGAGGACTGGGAACTGTCCCTAGAGAACTGAGAACCTGTGAGAATGCTAAACTAATGACTGATCTCTAAAGTGCCTCCTCAAACAGCAGCACATTATTCTAGCAGAGCCTTTGAATATTATGCCTCCTTGGAAACATTATAACCAGGTGCAGTCTGAAATCTGGGACCAGAGTTCCATGTGGAGATGCACCTCTATTGGGAGGATGTTGTGGCGGCGTTGAGTGGGTATCTCACTCTAACAAATGGCATCTTCGGATGGCTGCCTGAAATGTTCTGGGGGGAGCTCTGTTACAAAATCCGGGGGTTAGATATACGTAAATTATGTGAGATGTATTCCTGGAGAGACCACATTTTAAACTATTATTATTCATTTGCAACTTCGTGAAACAACAAATGTTTACTATTCAACATTCACAAAATTAAGTAAATCTCAAGGAACTTTTAAGTTCTGTATCCAGGTTCATGCAAGGCAAAAACATTCTATAGGAAAGACAGGTGTGAGGACGTACATGTTCCTGAGTGTGAATGTCTGGGCACAAGCAAAACTTCCAGACACTATTTTGAATTTTCAAGATACTGGACATGGTGAGACCAAAGTCAAGTTCTCTAAACATAAAGGGGGACCCAGATAATATCTAAACATAAAGGGGGACCCAGATAATATCTAAACATAAAGGGGGACCCAGGTAATATCTAAACATAAAGGGGGACCCAGGTAATATCTAAACATAAAGGGGGACCCAGGTAATATCAGGGTAGAAATGTAACAAATGGAACATTGATTAAGGTAAATACATGCTGCAATAAAAGGCAGATTGGCAAATAAAACAGCAGAATAAGACAGAGGGACCGAGAGGCAAAAGATGGGTGGAGGGGTCTTCTGGGCTGGTGGGTGGGTGAGGAGCTGTGGATATACCCTCTTGAAGGTGCGCCCTCCCCCACCCTCAAAAATACTTTGGAACTCCTCAATGCTCTGTGATGCGGGCCTGGTAATAAAGTCAAATGTCTGTTCTCTAAAGCTCAGTTTCCTCAGATGACTGTGATTCTGAAAGTGAAATCCATCAAATGGAATGTTATCCTATTTTTGAATAGGAAACTTACTGAACTGTGTCTGACTTTTCTGCTCAACATTGTTAAACATTGACCCCAACCTCACTTGCATGTGTAGGCTGTGATTATTCTTTCAGTTCCAATGATATGTTGTGGGGATTCCATCATCACCAACTTTCTGGAAAACTAAATGCTCCCAAAGGGTAAGGAATTTTAGCAAGCCCCAAGAGATTCTTTATTGCTGTTTCCTTTTCTAGTCCCATGTTTACAAATGAGTTTGTTTCAGTCAAAGAGATACCTAAGATGGGACAAGTGAGGAGAGAAGAGAACATCACTCTTCTAAGGGAAGAGACCAGGCAGGGCTAGGGGTCCAGAGAGGACTCAGTTTACAATTTGAAGCTCACAGGAGGTGTCTGGCTAAAATCTCAAACACAGTGATTCCTTACTTCTGGACCAAGTTATTTAGAGACTTTGGGATCTCTGCAGGACATCAGAGTTAACCAGCACTTCATCATGAGTCATATTCCTCTGTCAGGCATCAGTAGACCAAGCCTTTGTACTGAGCTGATCAGGAGAGCAGTGCTGAGCTTCTGAGAGCCTCTGAGCAGAGGCTAGAGCCTGAGCTCTGTTCCGGGTCACAGGGTCCTATCTGGGGGGGCAGTGATGTGACTGTTGGCCTCAGATTCTATGCCCTCACTGAGCAGAGGACTTCTGAGAATATCAAGTATGCACCTCATAGAAAAACTTCTTCTTTGAATTTTTCAAAGAAGAAAAAAATGACATAATTTTAAAGCTGTAAAAATTGATTAAATGAATGAACACAAAGTTCTTGTAATTAAAACACAGTCATGATTCTTGGATCATGAATGTATGAGTTCCTGGGGAGAAAAGTTAGAGAAATGATTCTCTCTCTCTCTCTCTCTCTCTCTCTCTCTGTTCCAGCATCGGGACAGAACAAGAGGAGAAGGAAAGGTGGGACTCTGAAAGGTAAGGTTCTGCCTATTCCACCTGAGCTCCCCAAGGGTGACCCTTTCTCTCCTTTCCATGAGGTACCAGGCCCATGATCTCTACGTGACTTGCTAGACACAATTTCTCTCATTAAAAAGAGCCCTCAGAGGAGAGACTCATGGGAAGAAAGTCAGAATCCGAGACCCTTCTCAGATTCCCTGCTCTGCTGTCCCTGGGTATGAAGCAATGGTGGACCTGGGCAATGGGTATTACCCAATAGATGTCCAGAGTCAGAACTTCTGTCTCCTGACTTTGTGAGAGTACTTTGACTTTAAGATAGTCAGTTTCCTCTTCAATGTAACCATTGACCTCTCTGCTTCACAGAGTGGTTTTTAACATCAAATAAGATTAAATATGTAAAAGTACATTATAAACGAAGCAACACTTACAGGAATCTTATTAATGTTATCATGGCCCATTTGACTTCATTTACTGGCTCATGGGACTTTCAGAGTCTAATATGCCAATGGTCTCCCAAAAAGGGACTGCTCTGTAATACCTGCACTTCTACCTTCATCCCACATAACCTGCTCTCCTTTTTCCCAGGTTGGAGATACTATCAGAAGGAAGAGGAAGAGCAAAGGAGGCTGATTTCTATCCTGAAAAGATGAGTAGTCTTAATCCTTCTTTCCTGGTCTCTCTTTAGCATGTTCTACACAATTCCAGGGATTCAGTGTGGCCTTTCATAATCCTAGGTGGGGGTTGCCATTGGTATGGGGATATGAATGAAGGTTTTGGAGTGAGTGCTCTTTGGTGCGTTGTGAAATCATGGGTATGGGGCAATGTGAGGGGAAACAGGCTTCAGGTGGCCCCACCCTCCCAGGTCCTTTTTTCCTTGTCCTGGACTTGGCTTCAGCTTTGTACCTCCTGTCTCCTGAAGCCCCCAGGGCCAGCATCATGATTCCACCTGCTTCCATCAATTGTCCAGACCCCTCCTGTGAGATGTGTAATAACACAAGTGCTGGGATCAACCGGCTGCCATTCTCATTGGCCCTGGAAGGTGCTACTCCCATTGTGCTCCCTCTGGCTTTCACAGCTACTGTGACTGAACCATTGTTCCATCGTTCATTGAGTCCCCTACCTTCTCAGCAGTTCCTTGTAAGACACTCACTACCACTTCCTCTGCCTGAGCCTTTCCCACCACCCACCTCCATTCTCTTCCTTAACCCAGCAATTTTCAACCTGTGTGCTATATGAATTTTGAAAACATGCAATGCCTGTCTTTATTCAGGGGCACTGACCTCTTTTCCCTTAGTTTGTCAAATAAAAACATGACAACAGCTACACACATACACACACACAAAAGCCATCTAGTGTGAATGAATCAAAATTACACCTATTTTTTTGTCAGACTGGCAAAAAAAAATATTTTGTGTGCCACAGAATTTTAGTAATTAGTTTGTGTGTACGCTGAGATGAAAAAGGTTGAAAATCGCTACCCTAACACAGTAACTCCCTTGAGTAATTTTCTGGCACTCTCACCACTGGCCAAACTCTGCCCTCAGAGCCTTTTCTTCCTTTGAAATCCAAATTCCAAGCAGACCATTCCACACCCCAACCCCTTGCCTTATCCTCTCTGTCACCACATTATATTCCGAGTGTGGATGCTATTGTTCAACCCAAAACCCCTCTGACCCTGAAAACCGCCTTTCTTGACTCCTCTATTACCCAAAATATCAACCCTTTACCAGATTTGACCCAGACAGTGAACCCTCCAGAATCAGTTACTTATCATCATGGACCACCAATCTTGTCTGTTTCACCACCACCAGACTGCACTTTGTGGTTCAACGTAAGTCAGTTTACGTCTCGTCAAAGCCTGTTCTGGAGTCTCATCTCTAGAAGGCACTGATGCGTTGTCCACTCATGTTCTGTGAGGCACTGACCATCCAAGCCTGTCATTTCAGATGTTTTCTGTTCCCACGTTCTTGCCAAAGACTCATTCCTTTCCACCTTGTCATGATGTGATTTCAGTCAAGAGTTTCTTGTCTAAATTCTACAAATACACCTTCTGGGCAGCACCTTGCAGCCAAACTTGTAGATTCTGGACACTTTTCATTTCCCAGCTCTGATACGCTGATACTCCTGGAATGACATGTGCAAAGGAAGGGTGATTTCTTGTATGGGAGAAAAGGAAAAGAGATTCTTTTCCAAAACAACTTGGGTCTGTCTACAACCTAAATTAAATTATTCAGGAAAAATGTTAGATTCCATTGCTGATGGGCATGACTCAGTAATCACCCTTCCTTTTTGGAGCAACAAAGAAAAACCAAAAAAACAAAACAAAAAAAAACAACCCAACTTCACATCTATTAACAGTATTCCTATCCTAAAATCTGGGAGGGCCATTTAGCAAAAACTTATCCAGTGTTTTAGGAGTGTCTCATCTCTGCCCAATAAGTCCTTACATGTTTCTGTTCATGTCTCAGGTGACTGTTCTTCAATCTGGCACTCTCACCATTGAGATTTTTCAATAAAATCTCAAATTCATCCACAGGTTAAGAATCCTCAGTACTTTCCTATCCTCTACTTCCATATTTGCCTGAGGTCCAGCCTCAAACCTTACCTCAAACCTTACCCCCACCCCAGCCCCTACCTTTCACACAGATTCGACTCAGGTTGCCTTCAATGCTCATACCCAATTCTACCAGCACATCCTATGCCCCAGATTAAGAGCTGTGTAATGTATTCCCATAGACCCCTGAATGAATCAGAATGTCTCACCTCATCTGCAATTCAACATCTGTAATGAAATGTGTTGCAGGAACAGGACGAAATTTTGTGGAGTTTACCCTCTGTGGTGCAAAGGTCTCAGTAAAACTTTTGTTCTTCAGCTCCCAGTACTCCTTACAGCTGACTCTTCCAGGTCAGAGTTCAATCTCCATCTTTCCTGTAGAGTTTCCCATCAGTAGTGAATTTCAGGAGAAATTAGAGCATCACCTTCAACACCGGTAGGGCCTGCCCTGCAGGATCCATGATTTTTAGTCACTGATGAGGCCTCTGAGCAATTATTCATAGATATCTGAATCAAAGAAAAATTATAACCTTTAATAGATTTTCATATATAAGGGTCAGAATAGCAAAAATATAAATGTTTGATTGAGCCAACTAAGAAGATTCTATGAGAAGGGTCAGAAATGTTTCAGCTTGAGGGGGATGAGTGGAAGGATGAGAGACACAGCTCAGGGAATGATCCACATCCCAAGGATGATCACATCTGTTGAGTGACTCAGAGAGCGCTTCAGATAAGGATGTGGGACATGACTCTGAGAAAGACCTAGACAGTTACATAAGCCTGTCAGGAGAAAATTCAATAGTGACATGGCAGAGTGTAAGTGAGAGACAACTAGAAAGTATGAAAACATATTTGAGCAAGAAGTTTGAGGAAATCAGTGAGAGTCAGATCCCTGGGACTGTGCGTAGTTCATGATATGCTATCCAGCAGACAGTTCGTATGAATCCCAAACCGAAATAAAACAGAGAAGTTTGCCACCATCGCTGGGTGGGGACTACTGCCTGAATATGTCCCAGGAACTTTCCTTCCTTGAGCGCAGTGCACAGCAGATGCCGGAAGCCCATGTTACCAAATTTCGTATGAGGATGTTATGGGGCCTTCCAGCCAAGATCCTTGAATTCATAGAGATCTTTAAATTGAAAGATACATCCTCATATTCCTTGTTGATTCCAACTCTTTTTCCTCAATCAACCTGATTTCTGAGGTGGACTCCAAAACTGGGGGCTTCACATCCTTAAAATAAGCTATACATCTCTTTATGGAGACAAATTGGGAATAGCAAATTCAGCTGTTATGCTGATCATCCTCTCCCTGCCACCTCACTTGTGGGCAAGGAAAGACAGGGGACCCTGAGACAATCTCCCTCTGATATCCACGGGCTTGCAGAAGAAGTTCAGATAATTGGTGATGCCACACAGACTCTTCTGCCTGTCACAAACAGCATCATTGGCAACACAAGTCAGATCCCTTCTCCGATAGCCAACATTCACCCCCACCTAAGCAGCCTGCAAGGCAAGCCAGGGCCAGACAAGAGCCAAAGGATGAGTATGAACTCTAGTGATCAAATAGAAATGGGTCAGGGCAAAAAGATGAAGAAATCAGAACCTGTTTCCATGTCAAATGTGTCCAAGATTGGGAAGCTTGACGCTCTTCAATCCAAAACTGGTGACATCTTGAAAATAAGCAAGCCAAAAACCTCCCAAAGGGTAATGTGAATGAGAGTAAAGAAACCTCTAAAAGCTCCCCAACAAAAATATCAGTTATCCAAGATCCTAAATCATCAGACCTTAAGAAACAGCTCATTGCTTAGTTAAAGTTAAAGGTGGAGAAGAGGAAGCATAGCCATGCCCAAGGCCAACCCAGGGACAGGTTCCATGACTCAGACAGCTTGACTTCCAAAGCCTCCCTGCCTCAGGCTCAGGGTGTCTCCAGTGTGGACATGGTGATACAGACAGATTTGATCAGACCACTAGAGAGGAGTAACTGGCTGAGAAGGTGATGCCTCTGGAGGGCATGGAATTATGGGCCAGAAGATTTTAAAATAAAATGAGGGCAGAGACTGGCTCCCTGGCTCTGTTCCTGTAGGATGCTTGGATGATCCTGCTGCAGCTGCCTGTGGACAGTATTTTCAATGATAGAAGAAACTCTCGGTGCAGCCTACAATTGGGCTGGCCTGGCAGAGGGTGGCAGGGTTATTCTCCTTTGGGTGTTCTAGAGAGATGGGCTCAGAGGCAGAAGCCCACCATTCTTCCAAAATTGTGTAGCTTTTGTATCTGATATTGTTTTAGTTTATCAACTAATCCTATAGAAATAAGATGATTAAAAACTAATAGGGAGAATGATAGGGTATCTCAGGAGTTAAGGAGTTTAGCCTTAATTGATAGGTTAAGTGGCTAATGTATA